>VZTU01005852.1:12763-24350 GCA_013400835.1 Zapornia atra | reverse complement strand
AGCAGTAGTCAGACCTCCATCATTCGTTTAGGTATTAGGATTGTGTTTTTATCAAGAGTACTTGCCCCAAGGGGAATTTACTGAATGCCAGATGGTTGTTTAAAATCTCAGGATTTGGAAAGTGATCTCACCAGCTCATTATCTGTATGTTTGCTCATGTGTGGCTGTGGTCACAGTAAAAGATGCAGAACCACCAGCTTTGCCAAGTCTTGCACATTTTAAAAGAATTCTCTGAAAAACTAAACTCTAGTAATATGATTTAATCTCTGTCACTGCAAGGCAGCAGAGGTTACCATCCATAAATTAGTGCTTCATAATTAATACATGCATTTGAAACTGGCAGTAAGGAAGTTTTGTTTTCATCTCATTTCCTCCTTATGACACGCAAAACTCCTTGATGCTACTGACTTGTTATATTTAACTGATTATCTAATTGTTCATGCCAGTAATCAGATGGGGAACACTGGGTAGCAAAGAGACCCAGTTGTGAAACAATCTACAAAATAAGCTATGCAGTGAGATAACTGTGTGACTGATTATATATTTACATTATTAAAAAAGTTAACGCTTTAGATGTTTCCTTGGTTTTTTTCAATACCTGAGTATTGTATTGCTGTTAATAGCACAAGTAGGATGCTGTAAATATGCATAATTGTAGCATTTGAACTTAGTAGGACTGATGAATTTCTGAGCCAAACACACTCTTGCAAATGGGGCAATTATTTTAGGCATTGAGGAAACTCTTTTCACTGTGGTCTGTTTAGTCACTTACTTTGCTTTATTTAAAACATAGATTTTTGAGTTCCAGGAAGGGGAAACTGTTGTTTCTAAGTGCATAATAAAAAGGGACTCTCAGACTACGTGAGCTGTTTAGCTATTATCGTGTTGTGTAATAATCACTGGGTAAATGAAGCAAAGAATTTGCTGATTTAAAAGCAGAGGTGGAGGAGTCTACCTTGTTTCAATGGCTTTTCTCTTTATTTATAACACAATGACTAAAGCTGATCAATTTTCTAACTTCAGTAAAGTTCAAAGAGCTGCAGAACACAACATAATTGATTTTTTCTTTTTTCCTTATAGCAAACAGAATACTAGAAGAGTGTGTTTAGGAGGAAACACAGCAGGGAAGGGCAAACCTCCTGGTGTTTAGGGTCGAGAATCTCTGCTATCTTCTGCTGTTTACATATCAGAGACAGTAGCTTTGCTGTAACTTGAACCCCAAGAGGAATGAAGCAGGGAGGGCTTGTGGAAAGTCTATGGAATGGAGAAAGGAGAGAGAAAGTTTTCTATCAAGCAGCAGGTAAGGAGGAGTCTGAAGGAGGTTTTAAAGAGTAGTAGAGAACTGAGATGCAACACTGTGTATGCTGGACAAGGACACCCAGCTGCAGATCCAGAGGAGTCACACTGTGGGAGAGTCAAAGCTGGCAAAAAGTGTGGAGGCATTGGAAAATGAAAAGAAATATATGTAAGTCAGGAGGTGACCACATACCCTAGTGTCCATGGACATGTCCTTTTCCTTGCCTTACCCTAGGACATGTAAGCTTTTGTCTCACCTCTGGATTTATTTGGTAGAATCTAGGATTTGCAGGAGTTCAACAATCTTCTTGGCACCACCCACGTCCTGAATTCCTGAGCACAGATCTTTTGCAGATCAACTTTGCAGTTCATTGCATGAGCCCTGCACAGCTGCACACCGGGCATACTGTGCAGATAGCTCATGCATGAGCAATCATCTGATGCATTCTCTAAGCATTTTCTCCACTGCACACATTCACACCTACTTTTCCAGAAAATCATGAGTAGAAACACAGAAAGCCATGGATTGAAAATAGTTCATGAGGATGAGGGAGAGATAAAGAGGCTGGGAGGAGCATTAGCAAAGGATTTGATAGCTGGAACCTGAAGGAGGGAGCAACATACAGAGGAAAGCATCCTGAATTCAGCTGTGTTCCTTTGTTTTAACTAAGTGCTGATGGGGAAGAAGAGGGGAAAGATTCATGGAAGGGAGTACAAAGATGTTGGTAGGGAAGGGACTGTGAGGCTGCTGTGAGCAAGGTGCTGCAAGGAATGAGTGCCAGAAGCTGACATACAGGTGCAGTGTTTGACAGTGAACTGTTCCTAGAGGGCATTTTCTGATGTCAGTTTGTTTAAGCCTGAGACTAAATACAAGGAACTGCTAATGATTTTACCAAAAAGGGGGGAAAAAAGAGAGAGAAAGAAAAAAGTTATAAATGAAAAACACCTCTAGCTCCCCAGTGTTATGCATTCTACTTCCTGGTAGAAGTAATTCAAAATATGACTTCAGCTGTTAAAAATTTTCTGATCTTGAAAATTTTTGAAAAAAAAATTCAAATAACTTGCAAAGAAATGCTGCTTCTTGTGTGTGAAAGAAGTGGAATGTAAGAAACGAATGACATAAGGAAATGGCCCCTTGCTTTTTGGTCAGACTGAGCTCCATACCACCAAGAAGCACTGAAGAGCCAAACCATAGCTCTCAGCTCTGTAACCATATAGCCATATAGGGCAGCACTGCTGTTGCTGGCCCATAAGCTTTCTGTTGCACTGGCAAGGTCTCAGTGCTTAGACATTGTCAGAGCTTTGTATGCAAGCTCTCTTCTACTTGGCTGAGCTGTGACATCAGTTTCTCTAACTAATGAACTTCTTGTGGCTAATTTGTTTGGTTATTTCTTTTTTTTTTTGCTTGTAAGCTTGCTTTTTTGTTTGTTTGCTTTGTTAGTTTTGATTTGTGGTGCAAGGGTAGCTCTATATAGGTAAGAGCAGCAAGTGGGTTTCCTTGTAAGCAAGGAACTTACAAATCTAACACAATGGCTTGTCAAAAATACAGGCCAAATTGAGAATTGGAGGCAAAGGATGTAGAGGAGAACAGGGATGGGGTTATATTTGAGATATACATATATAATACATACTATATATATATTTATAGATACATGCATATCTATAAAAGGGCATAGGCTTGGCATTGGAGACCCCAGAGCTAAGAGAGATTCCCCAAGGTCAATTAAAGAAATGCAGATCTAGAGCTTGACGAAACTGGTTTTAGGAGTGATAAAGCAAACACAGGAGTAGCAGCCAGTGTACCTTAAAGTCCCTATTCGTAGTAAATTGAGATGTAGCATGAAGTTGCAGACCAATGAAGAAAGCAGAAGGTTTATAAGCATTGTGGAAAATGTATGAATAGCCGTGGGTGGATCCTAGTGAAGAAGAAACCACCTACAAAAAAACATATTTCTTTTGGCAAAGGAGTGCAGGAGCTCATGGCTTGCTGTAATGCTCCCACTGAAATGAAACCACCAGCCTTGGGACCCTGAGGGAGGAGTGGAAGGGTGAGAATAACTCTGGGAAAAGGGAAGAAATCAAGAAGCGAACATAACAATTTAACCTACATTGTTATTTCTGTCTCTGTAAGTTAGACCTGGACTCATAATTACTTGAATCTTAAAATTTCAATTATTCTTACGATGCCTTCTTTGGTATAGAACTATGTATGTGTATATGAATATATACACAAATATGTTCCTGTAAAAAAAAAGACCTTGAGTGTAGCAGCTCTGTTTCAGTGTCTCCATTTATGAAATGCAGACTTTTCCTCATATGAGCTGTATATTTCATCATGTGATGGGATGCATAAGCAGTGCCACTCATCATACCACCTTCTGGTACTCACGCTCATCTAAGCCAAGCGTGTTTCTGCCACATCAGTAGGCTTCCCACTGCCTTTCAGATACTTCTTCCATGGATAGGAGGAGACCATGGAGCTCCTTTTGGGGTTTTCTGTTGGTGGTGGTGTGAGCATTTCTACCTAAGCCTAAGCCTACATGACAAATCAAGCATTTTTTTATTTTTTTTTTTAAAGAGCTGGTCATTAAAGCAGGTTTGATCACATTTTCTTGCATTAAGGCTCATTATGTCTTTTTTCCTTTTTCAGGGACATGAAAATTAATCTCTTCTTTGTGCCTTTCTGGGAGCGATTTAAAAAGAAGGTGATGCAAAATGGAAAGTCGAAAGTGATGCAAGGACCCTGGTATATCTTGATGCTACTACAATAGTAAAACAGTGTGTTCAGCACGTAACTCTGCCTGGCAGCACTTTGCAGTAACACAACCCATGCCTGCTGGATCAGATGCAGGCAGCTGCACGCTAGATGTACCCATGCTACGAGCTGGCATGTTGGAAGTCAGTGCTTTCCAAAGGCACTTAGACGTGTTAGCTTAAAGCTAAATTAATCTGGCTGGCGAGCATATCAGGTGGCTTTGAGTAAGAAGGCACAATCCTCTTTCAAGGGACAATAGGGTCTGTTTTTTCAGGTTTTAGTGAGGCATTTTCCACTGCTCCCTGCAACAAATCAGTCCTTTCCCCCCACCCTCCCTTATGTATTTTTTTCCAGCAAGCTTGCATACAGCAGATTGTTTTGTGTGACTGGCTTTCCAGTGTCTGAGATGTGATTTGCTCTCCCACTGCTGCCAAAGAAAGCGGTGCCTGCCTGTCACTAAAATGGAATCATATGAACTTTCTTTCACAGGAAGGTCATGTATCTCTTTGGTTAACTTATGACAGAATTAAATCCTTTCTCTTGTCTTTTTTTCCTTTTTTTTTTTTTTTCTAAATTCTAGGCAATTCAAAATCTTGCAGGTAGTTACCAGAAATAGACTTTCCCATTAATAACTCAAGGCTTTCCCTGACATAAGCTGTAACATAAAAGATATCTAGCAGTGAAAACATTTATGTTTAAACAAACCAGTGAATTCAAAATATGTTACGTTTTTGGGGTGATTTTTTTTTCCCCTCGAAGTAAATTATGGAGCTTGGAGTGTCGTTGAAGAGATTCAGTTCAGCATCCTGCTTTGTTGTCAGTCAATCTTCAGTGATGTTGTTTCCAACCCTCTTTCAGAGGCCTCCAGAGATGGAGCAGTTTATTCCATTTATTCCAGTGCTTTTCTACCCCTAATATGTTTTCTGCTATATTTGAGAAACTTCTGTGATACAGCAGAGCAACAATACTTTTTGGACCATTTGCTGCAGACATGGAAGAAGCTCTGGCTTCTTTCTTTCCCCCCCGCCCAACTTCTAAAATGCTTTAAGTTTTTTATCGCATCTTTACACCCCGCTTGCTCTTGGATATGTTTCTTAGTTGAAGCACTTCTTGACAGCCTTTTACTGAAAATTGTATTTTCTGTAAGTGCTGCATGCAGAAGAATTACTTTGTTTTTGCCCAGAATTGGAATCGCATCTCCCTGGTCTGCCACAAGAACTGATAACAGCGTTTATGTGGTAGCATGATGTTTTCCATAGCCTTGTTGCAGCTATCCAAGGTCCTCTGCAGGTCTTAGGAGTTCTGTACTTCTACAGCCACAATGTTGGATTCAATTTAGACAGATAAAACTAGTTGGATATAATCAAGCCATAATTATTGCTTAGATTCTGTATCCTTTCCGTTAGCAAAGTTCTGTTGGTCTCATCTGGTTAGTTGGAATAGATAGGATGAATAGGCAAATCTTTCACTGTCACTTTCCAGGAAGCATGTGTCCCTCAATTAAATAATGAAATTTGTTATCAAAGTCTTTCAGCCTAGTACCTTTGACACTCCTTGCATCCACTTCAAAAACTTCTTAAAAAATGAACTCATAGATCAACATTGGTTTTATGGTCTTGAAAGAAATGGAAAGAATTTTGATAATTCCCCAATCTATTGATTCTGTAGGAAATGTTCATAAGACAAGAGATATAAAGTGGGCTTAAAGATCAAATTCAAGATGGAACCTTAGCCTAAAACTGTTTCTAATAACCTACTTTAATGAGCACGAAGTACTTGTATTATGAAGTGTTTCCAAGGACATCAGCTATTAACTAATAAATAGAAGTTCTTGAGTTGCAAAATTCAAATGAGTGAGGAGATTTATTTTTATAGGAAAACCTTTATTATCCTCTTCAACTATTGCAAATTATTTGTATATTTATTCTTTTATATGTATTTATTATTCTAGAGCTGGGTAGCTAGTTATCTTTAATATTATGAAGAGGTGATTAATTTTGATATTAAGGAAAAGGACTGAGTGATATTTTCTTCCATTTTCTGTTTCGGTGAATTTATTATATTTTTTTTGTGCTCTATGTTCTTGGACTCTTCAGCATGCTGTGCTCAAAAACAAACACTCACCAGAAACGTTGTGGAGGTCATAAACATCTGAATCTGACATTTTCAGGTCTTCTAGGCATCCACATCTGTGGCAACTCATTAGGGCAAGCATCTTGTGTGGATTTTAATGGAGTCTGTGATGGATCTTGAGCTTGACTCCAGAATGAAGATTTGCTGCTCATTTCATTTAGGCAACAGTCTCCATCTGACTGTAGCTAACTTCAGTGTACCACAGAGTGGCGAAATGCTCAGCAAACCAGGATGCTTAATAACAGAGACCTAGTCAAGTCCTTGGGCAGTGAACTAGAATATCTATTCCTCAAAATGGTGAGGGTTGAAAAGCACAGATGCAATGATTCTGCCAATAAAAAGAATCCAGGTGAAGACACATACTACTGTAGAGCATGGTACTTTGCATGGAATGAAGAGCTAATTCTTGCACTTCTGGGTTTTTTTTCCAATTTACCACCTCAATTTGCCAGTGGGTGAATAGAGTTCAATGGGTATGTGTGAAGAAACTTGGCCTTAGAGCTTGGGGATTTGCTTGCTGTATGTTTTCAGGAGGTTGTGTGTCCAGAAGGAGAGCGTTCAGGAGGATGCCAGTAAGCCTTGAGGAGAAGTTGTCCTAAGATCAGTTGATATAATACACACTGTGGAAGAGGTTATTGAGAAGAGAAAGATGTCTGCACACATTTTTTCATTGACACGTGTTGTTTCATGTTGTCTTTCAGGTTCTGCAACGCTGTAATACTGAAAAAAGTGAGACTCCTGGAGGTACTGCATTCCTTTAAAACAAAGGCTTACTCCCTAGCCATTGTGACTGAAATCAATCCTAGATCACATACAGCACAGAAGTTCACTGTGGAAGGAATTCTGGTCTGGTTTTAAGTGGTTTTTTACCCACCTTGTCTGTCCCCAGTGTACTTGAGGTGGGATCTGTCAAGTCGGCTGTTCTGCATTCCCAGCCACAGTCTCAGCTCCACTGTAAATGATGTAGGACTTTAGATCCTACTGCTGTATGTCCAAACTAGTACTGGAGTTTAATTCCAGTGTCTCATTGCTGTCATTAGTCTAGCATACTGCAAATCTCTCTTTTTCCTTGCTTAGCCTTTTTTCCTTGCTTTCTCTCTACATCCACTGCTATGGCCTTTGTCTGCTTCTCCACTGATTCTCTGCTTCTGCACTGATTCTCTGCTCAATTCCTAAAAGTGCTAAGGATGACTGCCTTTTCATGCCACACCCTTGGCAATAGAGGCTTTTCTCCATATGTTGCTCAGGTTTCTTTCCCCCAATCACCATGGGGGAGGAAGCAGAAGGGGAACTGCAAGAGAAGACATTCTCTTTTTAGGTATGCCTTGCCAGCAACAAGAGCAGTGAGCAAGGAGGAGTTGACATTACTCCTATGTTACTTACTAGTAGGATCCCTTTTGAATGTAATTGATTATTACCAATGTTTTAGCTGCTCTGCTAGAAACATGCTTCTGTGTAGAAGGCACACTTAAGATAACTGTATGCCCTGTTACAGAATAATAGTGTTGTAGAATGGTTTGGGTTGGAAGGGACCTCAAAGCCCACCTAGTTCCACCCCCCTTCCATGGGCAGGGGCACCATCCATTGGCCCAGGTTGTCCAAAGCCCCATCCAACCTGACCTTAAGCACTGCCAGGGTGGGGGTGAAGAGTTCTGACTCATTTCCATTACGTTGACTGTAATGAGGGGATAAAGAAAGCTGAGCACATATACCTGCATCAGGATTTGAAGGAGACTTCCTGTAATGAATCAGAATGATACCCCTTTTTGTCCACATTGAGAGGATACAATGATGGTTGAAGGAAATGAAGACTGATTCACACACCCCCCTCCCCCTGCCATTTCCTTTAATATTCTAAAGCCCTACAATTCCAGTGCCAAGACGGTGTAGAAGAAACTGTTTTTCCTACCTAGCAGGATGGGATAGTAACTTGTCTTTTATGGTTTCACATTAACCATGGTCATGGGCTACGTTTTTTTTATCTTTAAGAAATTTTAGCGTCCTTGTGTTCTGCAAGATTCCCCCCTGTTTTAGAATAAAAGCAATACCTAAAATCTGACTGTTGTAAATAGGTAATTGTATTCAAAAAATAGAAGTATACTGAAAGGAATAGGTACTAAAACCCCATTCTGAATAATTTCCTGAAATAAGGTAAATATGTTTACTGTAGGATATGTCCCCAGCTTCTAAAAAAAGTGAAATCTGAACTCCACAGCAGTAACTGCATTGGCATTCTGCAAAAGTTTAGTTTTAGAAGCATTTCTTACATGAGGCAATAAAGGAGCCATTTCAAAACCCCTGTGAAGCTGACTTTCTTACAGTATATCTTCATTTAATTGAAAATTAAATTAAAATTCAAGAAAATCTCTAGTCCTTAAGAATCGAGGTCCAAGGCCAATGTTTGTTTATGTCTCAGTGCATTTCTTAGTTATTTGTCATCTGGAAATCAATGAGAAAGAGCATGTCAAATGAAAGGACACATTTCATATTATGACAAATCCATCTGATGAAGATCAAGAAAGGCCATCTGCCATTCCAGCTTTCAGAAATGGGATTTCTGTCAATCATCGTGCAACAGGTGGGTACTCTCCCATGCTTTAAAACATGATTTTGTGTTTCTTGTGTTGGGATAAAGTGGATGTACTGAGCATAAACAAGTTTGACTTGATCTTTAATAAGATGGTAAGAAACAGTCTGAAACAGGTTATTTTCTATTACGTTTGGCACCGCTGATGTGTAAGAGGGGTATTGATATTCCTTCTTTCAGCTATACAGAGGGGGAGGGGAAACATTTCCTGAAGTATTGGTGCAGCTGTACAGCTTTATATCCTGTCAAAGTTGTTCCTGTTTTGAGGTCATGCCCTGCTGGTTGTTGGGTTCTCCTCTGAAAGCAAGGATAATAATGTGTAGTGCTTGGCATAGATTAAAAAGTTATACATACTTTCTGCACCCAGATGCTAGAGATGCAATAGTCTGTTTTCCCCCTCTATGTATCACATTTTATTCTGGTACATAAAATAGTGTGAGTCTCAGAAAAAAGCCAACTGAAAAACCCCACAAATTTAAATATATTTTTACAGATAAAAATGCTGCTTTCCTGATGTATTTTTGCCCCTTCTGAAAAAAATGGCCCTAACGTCTTTTACTTAACTGTGAAACACACTAGTGCTGAAGTAATTAAATCTAGCAGTAGTCACTCATTTCTTTGAACTTCCACAGTGATGAAGTCAGAAAAAAATATCTCTACTAACGTTGAAAACCAGCAAAATTAACATTGCAAACTCAGAATACTTCTCAGTGTTTCACATATACATAAAGTATATGAAATACTGGATTTATTATTTCTATATTTTAATTATGATCATGTTTAGAGATAATAAAAATGTACAAAAATCTTAGAGTGAAATTATCATTCAATATTTAGCATTTTAAAAGTTTAAATTAAAAGCCATAGTGAGTTTTAAAGTAATGTGAAGATATTTAGCTGTCTATGTCTACTGTGCAGCTTTACAAGAGAGCGTGCTTGAAGAATGATTTTCAGGAAAGTAGCATTGATGACCTACCCAAAATAAAACCTCAGATGTAGGTCATCTCCCAGTTTTGGAATTGAAGATGAGTCACTGAAATAGCACAAAGCATAAGAAGACCTGGTAGCTCTCAGTGATGAGATGTCTGGTTTCGTGGATGACATGAGAGGGCCAAATGTCGCTTACCTAGTGAGGCTTTGATCCTGTCTCCTTTAACATCCTTATAGACAAGCTGATTAAGTACAGATGAGGTAATGTGACAGTAACTGGCTGCACTGCTGCAGTTAAGAGTAGTGGTCAGCAGTAGAAAAGTCAGCTGGAGGCCAATCATGAGAAGATAGAGGGTCAATACTGGAGCATCTGGAGTGCTGTGTCCAGGCCTGGGCTCCTTAGTCCAAAAGAGACATGGAGCTACTGAAGTCAGTCCAGCTCAGGGACAGTCAGATCAAGGAGCATCTCTCCTATGAGGAAAGGCTCAGAGAGCTCAGCCTGGAGAAGAGAAGGCTCCAGGGGATCTTAGTCATGTCTATAAATACCTGATGGGTGGTGGTAAGTAAAGTAGAGCGAGGCAGTTTCCAATAGTTCCCATGAGAGGACAAGAAGCAAGGGACATAAAATACAGGGAATTCCACTTAAACATAAGAAAACCATCTGGAATAGGAAGAATCTTGCCAGTAGTATCCTCCTGCCTTAGTGGGATGGTAGGATCAAGAAAAAACAGTTTCCATAATAAGAAAGTTAGAAAAACCTGGTAAATATGTTGTGTGTGCATGTGCACCTACACATCTGCCCTTTCCCATGCAAGGACAGATAGTGAAGAACCTGAAAGCAAAGCGTGGGGAATGCCATGTGCAAGTGAATTAAATGCACCCTGGAAAATGTCTTAGCTCTGAGGGCACAGGTCATGGAATTGCTTGCATCATTGCTAGCAAATTAGTTTAGTCTATACAACAGGATGGCCTGATATAAACTGTCTCCTAGGCAGGTTGACCACTGCCTGTTGAACATTCTCAAGAGTTGTTTGAGAAGGTACCTTGTATGGACATCTGTGCTTAGCACTGAATATAAATATTTTCATGCATTGTTTAATTTCCTAATCCAGATGTATCAAAACTGGAGGGAAAAAGCATAGGTGAGTAGTTGGCCAGTATATGCTTCCCTTTTGACTTGACAGTGCACTGTTTTCTTTGTGTCCTCTGATAGTTTTCAGCCCTAACCAGATCCTTTTGTAATATTTAGTTGGTTTTTGGTTTTCCTGTGACAGTAGAGGGGAGAAGAAGGAAAATGCATGTGTACAAGCATGGTGTACATAGCATTTTAATTATAGATGCCAATGAAATTTGGTCAAGTTGGATATTGTATATATTTTGACAAATGCCATGGAGTTAGGTGATGTCATAAGTAAGGCATATTGTATCATGTCACCATTATCTTACAGAACTGATTTGTATTGTCAATTCTGAATGATCTATCTCAGTAATGTAATAACTCTAAGAGAGATGCTGCAATAATTGCTTAAGTGTTCCAAATCGTGGAGCATTGCTTTGAGTAACTGTTTGGAAATTGCTAATTAATCTCCTCACTTATATAGCTCTCCATCTTCTTGCATGTTTACAGGCTTAGAGATACAGATACTCAGGGAATCAATTTCTCCTTTATTAGGTTTATCCTGACTTTTAGAGAGTAGCTGATGGCTTGAAAGACATTTCTGGAAAAATATCCTTGAATGCAAATCTCACAGAATCACAGAATCCCAGAACGTTAGGAGTTGGAAGGGACCTCGAAAGGTCATCCAGACCAACCCCCCCTGCCAGAGCAGGATCACCCAGACTAAATCACACAGGAACATCCAGGTGGGGTTTGAATGTCTCCAGAG
>VZTU01005851.1:68447-110866 GCA_013400835.1 Zapornia atra | reverse complement strand
TGGACCTGATGATCTCTCGAGGTCCCTTCCAACCCCTATGATTCTGTGATTCTGTGATACGGACCCATCGATTGCTGAAAGGATAACCCATGTGAGAGTAGGAACTTAAAAATATATATATAAAATTTTGTATATATGTGAGTAGACGATATGTAGATTTAAGACAACATTAATAAGGACGTTAACGATAGGCTGTTAAGTATAAGATAAAATAATGTGTTTTGTGCCAAGTACATCACTGTTTATTAATACACATTCCTGGTATGGATAGAAAAGATCAGCACCCAAATCGTTATTTTTCTGATATCTATTTGGTACACACATTGCTGTTTGACAGTGATATGCTTTGTGGGTAATTAGCGATGTAACCAACTACTACTGCAGAATTAATTTAGAAGTGTAGCAAAACCCCAACTAAAGTAATATTACAAGACAGCTCTGGAAGGTGCTTATATAGTACACAGGGTTAGACACTAAGATTTTGCCTCAGTTTCTGCTCAAGCTGGTGCTGAAAGAAGAGACACTGTAGTTTATTAGTTAAGAATTGTATGTTGAAGTGACACCAACTGTACAAAGTCTTGGGAATGTAAAGATTGTAGGAATCAGATTCACAGCAGCCCCCGTTATGATCAGGGAGCTTCTTAAACCAGGCTGTCAGAAGTGCCAATGAAAATCTTTCCTGCCACATAACACCTACAATTATATGGGTAAGTTAGGTGAACTCTGAAACGTGGAGTATATCCCCATGTGCCAGCTAAGTCAATGAACGTTGTCGGCACAAACCATGGAATAGACAGGGCTAGCTTCTTTTGGGTGAACTGCAGAATGAGTATCTAGATTTGGAGCAAATCAGTGATTTGAATGGGGACATTCTGTTTCTCAAGAAGCTTTCCTACACTCTCATTTATCAGTTAGTTACACACCTTGTTCTCCCAAAATAGCCTTTCTAATTCAGGCCCTGCTGAGGGCAATACTTAAAAATGCCAGTATTAGTTTGGCAAGTAAGTTACTTTGCAACTGTATGCATCTCCTGGGAGTTAAACTTTCACATCACCTTGAATTGTGGCAGAAACCATTCGTCAGTCTATTTACTCTAGGGTGTGTGACTGCTGCCCCATCCAGGAAGGAGAAAAACCTTTTTGGTGATGTGAATTTTGAACAAGTGAAGTACATGAAGATATGTCTACATTTTGTGGTGAAGCCTGTCCTGAGCCATCCACAAGCTGCCAGGAGCAGAATGGAATGAATCCATACAGTGCGGTACAGAACCAAGGAGACGAGTCGACCTGGGTGTATAAGCCACATAGCTATATTCTCATGGTGCGGTTAGTCAGTTAATAATGCACTGTTCTCTTTTCATTATTTCCAGAATTATTTGACGTTGCTGTCTTTAGACCATGCTCCCAGACTTATTTTGCAAGGAGCTCATTAAAATATATCTACATGCCTGATATAGATTCCGCCCTGTATAATTTCGTAGATCTAATTCTTCACCTTATGTATTATTTAAATACATGACTTATTTTACAGCCCTTTTAACAACTCCATATTCCTTGCAGAAATGAGGACTCTACTCCAAGTTCTTTTAAAACTAAAGAAATGAGGAGGAACAAAGAACCATATAATTCTTGAGCATTTAAAATGTTAGTAAAAAAAACCCAAATGCATCAATGAAAAAATTACATCACTAGCTACTTTCTGTCTTCTGGCTGACACCTACACAAAATATGGACAGTAATGCAATTAGCAACACAGATTAATTTCTAAGTATATATGCACTAAAATGAATGCAAGTGAGACAGATGTCTAAAGCCACGAGATTCCACCATTTTAAAATGTCCATGTATGTATCTATTACATTTTTCTTCTTTAACCATGGTATAAAAAGACAACTGTAGTAGCCAAAAGTACCTTAAAGCACATTATAAACTGCAATATTTCGGAACTACAGAGTATTGAAATACTTCTTCTGGTGAACTTCTTATCATTTAGAGATAGCTGTGGAGTTCTGATCCAGTTTGATCTGAATCCAAACTTTCCCAGAAAGTAAGGGTGTTCAGATTTAACTTTCCTAATTATAGCTTTTCCTAATTATAGCTTAATAAATAGCACCAATTAGCATTCTCTAGTGATATCAATGAGTGTTTTACCAAAAGAATAGGATGATATTCTCTGTGTCTCAAACTAAAACAAGGTAGAACAATCTGAAAAGAGCATTTGTTACATATTGCAGTGCAAAGTAAACCATAGAATTTTGCAGGGTTTTTTATGGGTTAGTTTTGAGTAAAGAAAACAAACAAATGTCCTTCTGAATGTTGCTCTTCCTTTTCACTTGTTTTCTGTACTTACAGAAATAATTTAAAAGCATTAAAATGTTTCTAAAAATTTAAGGTCACAATACACATTTCATTTGGTAGTGTAGTCCAAGATAAGACTCTTGGAGTTTGACAGACCTACAGAGGTCTTTCAAGGGAATAATGTTTGAAAGTAATTTCTCAAGTTGGAAACATCCTATCTTGATCTCATCAATAGTGTAAAATTAGAATGCTGTCATCACAATGGTAATCAGATCAGCTATGAAGATTCATAAGGTTTTAGTTGGTGGTTTTAAACCAATACACATATGCCATAGGTTAAACCTACATTAAAAAATGAATCTGAAACACAAGTAAGAGAATGCAATCCAGAATTTCTAATTTTGCTTTTCAGTGTTCAATTTGTAGAACCAAATTTTTGTCAGAATTTGATGTTTTAAGAAGAGAGAGATGCTGTCATTCCTTTTATTCCATCTGTGTGTTTTTATGACTATACCTATCCAACCTTCCTCATAAAATTTCATTTGGCAGGTAGCCTAGAAAAAGAATGTTTTCAGGTTTAGACATTTAAATTTTATTATACATGTTTCCATTTAAACATTATTGTCAAAGTGCATCTTTGTTAATAAATTGAACCCCCCTGTTTCCATTATATACTACCTTGTCTGTCAGTAGAAACTATTAACGTATTATTGTCCCAGAATTCACTTAAAGCTATAAGGGGAAACAAAATGATGTGTTGATAACAGATTAAGCATATAATGTACAAGCCCTAAGGCTTTTAGTCTCAGGAGACATTACATTTCTATGGCAGTACCAGGATATAATATAAATAAATGAAAAGTTACAGTCTGCTACTCAGGCATGCTGGATTGGATTTAAGGCATATTAAATACTTCTGAAGTAAGCAAACGCATATTGTCAATGGACTGAAAGAGATACAGCAGGTATTCTAGGATTTCATACCATTTAAGCTACTTACTAAAATGTCCAGTAATAAGATTGTATTTTTGAAGAAGGGTCAAGGCTATTTGAACCTTTGCATGTTTTTTTTTAATTTATTACGATTTATTTAATATTAAAGACAGTTCTAGGGGAGAAACCAAAGCTACACAAAAAATGCCTTATATTTAAAATCTGAGTTCATAGAGGTAGAATGAACATCTTGTGATTTCTGTATATACATATTGCATTTTGGGAGGCAGCTCCTTTTTTTTTTTTATTTTAAAAGCAACGAGTCAGTGCAAAAAAGAAAGGAAAGGGACATTCAGAAAGCAAGATAAAAATCTCTGTTATAAGGAACTGATTTAAAAGGTGGTCCATGCAGGAGGGATGAATTTGTGTGGAAAGGGTAATCACCGTTTTTATAGGAGCATTATGAAGGCAAGGAATATAGAATTTCCTTAAAAAAATTTACATTTACTAAGTGTCGCATAGACCTGTACCAAACCCTAAACGTTTTGAGAAATGTCCATCTTCAATTTATAGGAGTCAGTATATTAAACAAAGGTGACAATAAATTAGAAAACTCCAGACTAAAACATTTATCTGTATAGTTTGATTGATAAAGCTATGTGAAATTGCTCTATTTCATGCTCTTCTGAAATTAGTAGGCATTGGATGACTTCTTTACATTTAAATTGTGCTGATTAGCCAGTTTTACCTTAATAACTCTCTATGATAGTGACCGCCTTATCTTGCCCTTTAATTTTAAAATTAATGAAGTAATCATTTATCTTGGTCTCTTTCTGTGTTCTGCCCAATTACTTTAGTGCTGAATGGTACTTTGCATTTGTACTGGTCCATTAGTCTCATATCATGCTCTTTCTGGACTTCTTTGTTCAACTGAGGGATAATTAAATAGTGTCTTTTAGAATCTTTGTAACCTTGGCACATAAATTTCCTTTGCAAACAGTTTAACCTAATAGTTAAATGTCACTTAAACATTGGTAGCTATTTTTGTTTGCTTCTGATTGAGGTAGATAACTCCAAACCATGTCAAATAACAATCTACCTTGCATTTATATTTTGATTTTACACATAGATTCGCTTCTGAAATCTTACCCTTCTGGGAAACCATCCCTGTATTGAAGATGCATAGTAACACTTATTACTTCTTGACTCCATAATATTAGGAGACTGAGGACTGCCTATAAAGAACTAACATGAATTTTGCAGCATTGGACCGAAAGTGAATAAAGCAAAGTTAACCCTGGCTAGTTGACCATTCAATGCTTGAAACTTACAAATGCAGAGCAGTCTGGTGTGGACTTTATGAAATAGGGCTGCAGTGAACTGTTTACAAAAGATTTGGACTATTAGGAGCCAGCCTCTTTCTGCTTGCTTGAGCAGTCTCACAAGCTCTTTGTTTGCCCTTTATGGTCTGAATGAAAAGCAAATTTTAAAGCTTGATGGCATTTATTCAGAGTATTTCTATACTGGGAAATGTGTCTGTTTTATCTAGGAATGGTGAGGATGTCTGTGAAGAAGAAAGAAATAGTGCAGAAAGAAGAAAATTTTCCCCTTTTATAACATTTTCTCTTTTATTGGAGATTTTCTCCATTTTGTTTGAATTGGATTCTTCATAGTTACTTAAGTATACAGAGCTGTTAGAGAGAGAGAGAAATTATGTTTGTTGGGGAAATGTTGATGATCTGCACACATAGCAGGTTCGGAGATTAATAGGTTAAGATGAACTTCCTATTCACTATAGCCTACAATATATTCCAATGCTATTGCATTCAAATTTTAATAAGTACAAATTATCTGACTGACATTTTTTGAATTTTCATGCTTATTTGAACAAATATAACTGCACTGGCAGTACCTCTAAACTGAAGGCTGGACCTCCACTTAAATACTCTACTGTCACCTTAATATGAAGTTTTGTAGTGAACTTCTTTCTTCCTATCTTTCATGAAAAAGTAGTGTCTGCATTGAACTAGTGTGTATATGTTGAAGTAAATAGATGTGGAGTGTTTTTGAGAACATGTAAAGATTTTGGAGAAGAATTCAGCATATCATTGTTGAACATCATGGTTCAACAGAATATTTTGCACATGAATGCAGGAACTAATTGGCAAGTGCATATTTCTGTGAAAGTCATATAATTTCTCTATCTTCAGGAAATCCTTGTCTTCTAAAGACAAAAGCAAAAATTGTTATTGGACTCAACAGCATCAGACATTCACTACTTTCTTAATCTTTTTAACTGGTGATGTGCACTGAACTATGTGTGACGCACAAAACATTTCCCTTACCATTTGTGTTTGGTATCTTTCTGAATGACAAGGCCCAAAATGCTTTTAATTGATTGAAGTGAAGCACAGATTGCAACACTGAGACATGTTAGTCTAGTCTAGGCTGACCTCTCACATAACACAGGCGACACAATTTCAGTAAGTAGTAACTGGATAAAGCTTCTCTCTTCTGGTTGGTTTATTACCTATATTTGTCTGTCTGTTTGTCTGTCTATCTATCTATCTGTCTATCTTATCTTGACTTAAAGACTGTGTACGATGGAGAATCCATAACGTCTTGACTGTATCAATTCCTACATGTTCTTCTAACTTCCTCAGTGTTGGGGTTTAATTCAGTATAATGTATACCCTGCACAGGCAACCTGAAAAAACCTAGCCTAGCCCTATCCTAAAATCACTGTACATGACAGACAACAGTGGTTTTTTTATTACTGTTTTCTCAGATATTCTGAATATTTCTTTCTGTAGCTCATTATCTATATATCCCAGATTTTATAATTATACAAGATGGTAATCAAAGAAAATATCTGACAAACCAATTAATACCTCTCAATCATCCTGGATTAGGAATGTTAATTCACAACTGGCAGGCATCCCAAGTCCATTTTGGCAATTTAAACCAATCTATGCACTTTTTCTGTCATTCATGATCTTAACTGCAAATATTCTATTAGGAAAAGCAGTAGATGAACACATTTAACTTTAATTAAAAAAAAAAAAAGGTAGAAACAGACATGTAATTATTTTTTCTCAAAATTAATTTCCTTAAAATACATTAACATAAATTTTTAAAGTATGATAATCTATATTATTACTGTCACCTGTTAAATATTGTAAGATAGAAGGAGCCTGAGGGGAGACCTCATCGCAGTCTATGGCTTCCTTAGGTGGGGGAGCAAAGGGGCAGGCACTGACCTCCTCTCTTTGGTAACCAGCGATAGAACCCCAGGGAATGATATGAAGCTACGATGGGAGATTTAGGTCGGATATTCAGAAGAGGTTCTTTACTGGGAGGGTGGTTGGGCACTGGAACAGGCTCCCAAGGGAAGTTTTCACAGCACCCAGCTTGGCTGAGTTCAAGAGAGATCTGGATGATGCCCTCAGTCACATGTTCTGAATTGGCTGGCCCTGTGTGGAGCCAGGGGTTGGACTTGACGATCCTCATGGGTCCCTTCCAACTCAGGAGATTCTATGATTCTAAATGAAGAGTGGCACCCGAGCAATGCAGATCTGCTGCTGTTATTTTCAATTCGAACTGCTAAAGTGAAACCAAGGAATTCAAAAATTAAACAACAGCTTATTTTGGAAGGGACCTTTTGTGATTTCAGGCTACTCAAGACTTGTCCAGCTGAGCACTGAAAACCCAGAAGGATAATTCTCCACAAATTATTTGGGCAACTTGTCTCCAGGTCAAGTAGTATCATGACTTGGTTTCTGAAGTAACAAACAATACTATTGATAGCCCTGCCTATTCTGCAGACACAGCTTGAGATTTCCTTTATTGCATTTTATTTGCTTTATGAGAAATAATTATTTCTGAGAGGTAATAACTACTTATTCTATATAACTGAAGGACAGTACGACAAGAGGCACTTAATAGCCAACTACAGAAATTACTACTTCAGATATTACAGATATTACTTAATACCCAACTACAGATGCTACTACTACAGGTATTACTTCATTTTATAGATCATTTAACTTAAGTTTAAAAGGTTGGGATTTTTTTCTTATGTATCCAGGAACTTGTTGTTCTTTTATTTACCTAATAAAACAGTTTAAAGTTGCTGATTTTCTGCATTTAAACTGAATTACAGTTACCATTGAGAAGCCATTTGACATAGAACATGAGTGAAAAATTACTCATCTATTAAAGAAGAAATGATGTTAACTAATTTTTAGCATAATAAAATAAAAATTAAGAATTAATTTAACTGTGTGTCAAACTGTAAAACTGGTTGAATGTATATATATAGTATAACCTGTTTAGGAAAATATACTACCACTTTTGTTATTTTATGCATGTGCCAAGAGTTATAAACTATCAAAAATCATTTTTTTGCAAGTAACTAAAGCAGTACCAATGTAAAAGTAAGTGTTTGAATCACAGTTACTTAGTCATTGATTTAGATCTTGCTAAAATAATTGAATTGTTTCTTCAATTAAGCCTGCCCACCTTTGGAAGTAGGCTTGATATTTAAAAATACATAATATTGTACAATACCATGCTATCCAGATGAAAAATTCTCTGAAGTTGTTGAGGATACATCCTATAAGAACTCTAGAATACACACAGGGAAAATGATTTATATAACATTAAAGTACCGGGGTGGGTGTCAGGGGGAGCATCACTTTTGGAGGTCACTTCATAGCTATTAATAACTTTCTTTTCTATTTTGATTTCATCTAGTCTGATGCAAATGCAGTAATTTCCTGTACTACTTTTCTGTTAACAATTGTGTTAAGAACCTGCTACAACTGCCAGGAAAATACAAACAGTGGATCTGGACTAGGATCTCCACTCTGACAATAGATAGCGCCAGTACTTCAAAAAAAAGTGAGCAACAAATTCAGCCCAACACACCACAGCATGTTTAACAGATGAGCTACAAATCTGCCAGTTTAAGGTTAAATTTGTAAGGTCTGTCATCACTGCGAATTGCTCTCCTCAGCCAGCTAAATGTCTAGTCTTTCCTTGAATGTTTGCTATAAGTCCTGGCTAGATGCAGCTGAAATGACTGAGGAAACTGTGCAGCCCTCTTTGTTGTCTGCGATGTGGGGGAGCACACATGGCAACAGAGACGGGTTGAGGGGCTGCAGAGCTACACCAATGATGCTCCTGCAAAAACATGAATTTTGCACTGAAGTTAGTGTGTCATGGAAGCAAATATTTGTAATCAGTTTGAGCTTCACCACATTTCAATATCCTGGAATTGTCCTTTGAACAGTGTGGTGTTTGTTATTTCCCTTCTAAATTATGAAAGCTCAGTCGTGACTACCATTTCTTACTATGCCCATTTCTGTCAAATTGCCTGTCATTGACCATCTGTATAAAACCACCAGTCCCAAGCTCATCTTTTGCTTTTTTTGGCATCTCTCCATGCCTCAAAGCACATTCAGGAGGTCAGACCATGGCCTTGAGATGCTCTTGGAAACCAAATCCAACACTTGGAGACTGGTTCCTTTGCTGCTTTAATAAATTGGCAGCCACTGCCTGAACAAATACAGGTGTCAGGTAGTCTCCATATAGACTTGAGTATATCACATTTATCTGCTTTGTTGCTTTTGCAGGTTCTGATTATTCTCCCCACAATACATTCCCCTTACCTTGCCAGATTTTAAGGAGGCCTGCTGCTTTTTTCTTTCTTTTTCTGTGTCTCTAAATGTCTTGATAGTCTCTAGAAAGCTATCTTGATAGTCTCTAAAAAGCTAAAAAAAGGAAATAGTTTCAAGGATAACACTTTGTTTAAGGCCAATAATCAGATTTAGTGTGGATACTGTCATTATGAAATTAATGAATGAATCTGAGAGTCATTGTATTGTCTGCTAACAGGATTCTGGAAATAAAATAAAGCCTTTACAATGATCTGTCATCCTGTTCATGGCCACTCTCCTTTTAACATTGATTTTTTTTTCTTTTTTCCTTTCACAAACCAAGCAGTTGATAGTTTATGCCTGCTGCCAGCAAGAATAAACTACCACCCACTTTGTTCGTGACAGCAGAAATCAACATTAAGTGGAAAGTGGCTGCGTACAGGATAACTGATCCCTTTCAAGGTTTCTTTACCTTATTTCCAGGCTGCTGCTGGGGGACAACAAATTGCCTCTTTTGAACAATTGGCACTAATTGACATCCTGGTTGGCAGTCTAGAGGCCAAGCACAGAAGAGTGGCTTGAATGAGCATGGGGTCTGAACTGACCTGCCATTAGAAGTAATTTCTGCAGTAAGAACTAAAACACGCTTGAGGAGGACATGGGGAAACTCTCATTGCAACTATTTCTGCTACAACCGCTCTCTGAGAAAAAGGGATACATATCCAGATCTGCCACTTCTACTGTCTTATTAACCCTCATTTTGTAGGAAAAAAAAAAAAAAAGTTTCACTAATGCCCTTCCTTGTTATTCATAGAAAAACCTTCCAAAAGAAAACCACCCCAGGTTACTTCTTTCCCAGTAGAAAAATGCTTTCTTCACACAAATTGATTTTATCTGAGACTTCCCTTTTGCTGTGAACAATTAATCAAAATGTTTGTCAGATGTTTTCACCATCACAAACTAACTAGTCAAATCCTTATTTAATCACTCTAAATCCCTATTTTAATGACAATGTTAAATTTATCTTTTACTCATCCCCAGACTCTACCTCTGATAATGCTTTCATTTATGTTATAATGCCAGGAAGATTCAACCAACACTGAACAATTACACTGAAAACATTGCTTAGACCCACGGTGAAAAAGGTGGCCATCATAAGACTTGATATTAAAACACAGCAGTGTTGCTAAAGAAAAAGTCCAAGTTATTTCTCAAGTTATTTCTTCAGGGTAATGTAATTGGACAATGTCTAAGCCAAGAACAGGAAAAAAGTTCTTCTGTTGCTTAAAAAGACCTATGGGGAAAGCTAACATCAAGTCACACCAAAATACCAATTGCTTCAGAGTTTTTGAGTAAGATAAATAATGCAAGTTACTGAAAGCAATTATTGATATTGCACTTTTGCAATTTTGTTGCTGTTATACTTCTTTCCATGCATCTTTTAATGATGAAAAATGCTATTCCATGTTTTTTCTAAGCACT
Organism: Zapornia atra; assembly: GCA_013400835.1. NCBI lineage: Eukaryota > Metazoa > Chordata > Aves > Gruiformes > Rallidae > Zapornia > Zapornia atra. Next base: position 100,494 of record VZTU01005851.1, on the reverse strand, counting down.
TCTTGCTCCATTGCCAAAGTCTTAAGTGGTAGCTCCCCATGTGCTCTAACAACACAAAACAAAAGCAAACCAAAAATCACCCTGAATGAACGAAAATACCTTGTGAATACATTTTGAATGTAATTGTTTTTGAATAATGATTATGCTGTCAGCTTCTTAGATTAATGAACTCTTTCAGAAGAACATTATAAGAGAACAATTAAGCTACTAATTTCTTATTCACTCTGCAAAACCATTTTTGCCTACTATCAAATCTTCAAAAGTAGCTATTTCATGCCTTTCAAAGTAAATAAGGTCCCTGTAACACTGCGCACTGAGGATCATGAAATGAATTTACTCATGAAATGAATTATCTTGGAAAACACTTGTGTTTTAGTAAATGATGATAGGACATTTCTTACTTATTGTTCACAGTGTGTTTCTTAAATGCCATTTAGGGCTTTAGCCTACAAATATAAATCACATATATAGTCCCATGAGATTCAGTGAAGAAAGATTAGTTTTTCATGATGCCTGGTCCAAGACTGATCATTATTAGACTTCAGATAAGACAAATAATAAGTTTGTACACAAGGAACATAGCCTTGACTTTAGAGAAGCAATTAAGTCTAAAATTTAGGGAACCAATCCAATTGTTATGGTTATTTTGTTACTTAAAGTGTTCTGCAGTTTAGTCATTACAAATTTGGTTGCATTTACATAAGGAGAATTTTTGTGATTGGATGTTTGTTGCTGTGGAAGGATGAAGAAGGAAGGATGAAGGATTTCAGGAGGATGAAGAAGCATGTGATTTGCAGAAGAAATGTGCATCTTGTCTTGATTTGCCTTTCAATCACCATTGAAATTCAGGGCTCTTTTTTAAAATTTGAATTACTTCTCCATGGTGCTTGGTTATGACCAAAGAATTAAAAAATATGTTATTACTTCTGGCATAAGAACTTAGAAACAATAGCTCTTCAGTGCATATCTCTTTTTTCCCCTCTGTTTATCTCTCTACAGAGGCATTCTATGTTTCATTGTTCTTAACATCATGTGACATCAAAAGACCCTAAGAAGGCTGGCTGGGGTTATCACAGGTGTTCCCTTCACTGTCATCTGCTGTATGCCTTTAATGGTATATCAGAGCCTGTCCCCATACTCCAACATGTATCAATACCCTTCCCCTTGCAAAGGTACTCATAGAATGTTGGGAGATGTGCACACAGTGTATTTTCTGGATAATAACACTGTATCAAAGTAGGAATGCCTCATTTTAATTCTCCATCTTTAAAGGGGAAAACTGTGGTATCTGACTTCTAGCTTTCGGAGTTAAGTGAGCATATAGCAATGAGGCTTCATGGAAATGTTAAAATAATTGAATATAGTTTCAACATGCTATGAAATTTTCTTCATCAAGAATTATGGAACGTGACTGTATAACCTTTGGCAGAATAGGTCCTACTGGATGACATGGGTAGTAAGGTAAGAAAATATGTGAACAAATATATTAGAAACAGATCTTTACTACAAAGAGGAAAAATGCCACAAACATTTATGGCATTCTAAATTACTGCTTGGACAGAGCATTCATATGCAAATAAAAACTCTAAGTAAATACAGAGAAGCAGAGTAAATGGAAGAATGTGAGGGGTCAACAGTTAGCCAAGAGAGTAATTTTAAAAGCATAAAATCATTATGCTAGCACATAGAATGAACAACAGAGGAATACTCTGGCTTAAAGACATCAAGATCAATTAATCAGTATGGACAATTGTTGATCTTTTGAGCGTGAAATGGGATTTTATTTTGGCAGAACAACTTCAGATAAAATGGATACGGGAAATAAACAACTCTCTGTTTTTGCTTGGCCATCTATTGCTAACTCTTTCCTAACTTATCATGTTTATTAGCTGAAAAGTACTTTGCTGGTTTTGGCTGGGATAGAGTTAATATTCTCCATAACAGCTAGTGCAGTGTTGTTTCAGATTTGTGCTTGAAACAGAGCTGATAACAGAGGGATGTTTTTGTTTCTGCTGAGCAGGGCTTGCACAGAGCCAAGGACTTTTCTGCTCCTCACCCCACCCCATCAGCAAGGAGGCTGGGGGTGCACAAGATGTTGTGAGGAGACACAGCTAGGACAGCTGACCCCAACTGAGCAAAGAGCTATTCTATATTGTATGACATCATGCTCAGCAAATAAAGCTATGGGAAGAAGAAAGAAGGATGGCACGTTTGGAGTGATGTCCGTGTTATGGCTGATGGAGCCTTGCTGTCCTGGAGACTGCTGAACACCTGCCTGCCCATGGGAAGTGGGGACTGAATTCTTTGGTTTGGTTTTCTTTGCTTGTGTGCGCAGCTTTGGCTTTACTTAATTTGTCTTTATCTGAAGCCAGAAGTTTTCTCACTTTTACTACTGATTCTTTTCCTCATCCCACTTGATGGGAGTGAACAAGTGGTGCTTACTTCTTGGCTGGGGTTAAACCATGAAAAACACCAAAACAAGCCAGATGGGTTTCCTGACTTAGAGAATCCTGTGTCAGAATATTTGGATTTAGTACAGAAATAGTACTTTTTCCAATAGAAATAGTACAGAATATTTAAATTTAGGATATTTTATTAGTTGTAATAAAACTAATAAAATACCCACACTACCCCACGTGTGGGTTCAGCCATCTGACCTACAAATATGACTAAAATATAATACAACGTTTTCATCTCTGACAGCATCTAATAATCACAGAAACAATAGTATACATTTTTCTTAGCTTTAGCTGCTGCAGAAACCTCAATTATTTTGTTGGCCTTCTTTCATTCCTTTCTGTCTGTTTTCCCCTTTCTCTTATCTGGCTATGCACCATACTATCTACCATCAATATAATCCTGTCAATATAGTTCCAGTTTGGGAGGTCTATTTTTAAGACTGCTAATTGTTAGGTTTTCTGCCAATACTCTCGGTACTGTAACAGCAGTGCTTAGAGCAGGAGAACATTAGTTGCCTAGAAAACAAAGGAGTTTTCCATGCAGACTTGTACTTTGTGTTGGATATGGCAGGCCCACAGCTACTTTCTACTGTCAGTGGTGTATGAGTTCTTCAGAAAACACTGTATTTTTAGCAGAGTAACTGACAACCATAGCCTGTAGCAGAGTAGATGGGAAAGGATGTTGAATTTTGGCTTTTTTTGTATTGACACAAGTGACTATTACTGAACATACAGCCTAGTGCAAGAAAGTAGGAGCATGAAAGAAGTGATAAAATTCTTAGTTCTTTGTTTCACACAGATATCTTAATCACTGGCAGAAAACACTTACTGGATTATTTCAACTCTGTAGATTTGATAAATCTGAATGTCACCCTTCAAGAACTGTATTATCTTCTTAATTAGGAGATGAGTCAGTGTGGGGGAAAAAAACCACCCATAATTGCTCCCCAAAACACTGTAAAAGTTGTTAGAATAATAAATGTTAAAGGTAGAAAGAAACCAACATTTATCTCTTTTTCGGATGCCAGTTTTCAGTAGCCTATGTTAATATGACATGAAAGCAACTCATTTTACTTTTTTCTGGACTTGAAGCTTTTCAGACAGCATTTGGCATTTCAGTTCTGAGCCTGCAATGGGTGCTGTTCTTGCATAAGCAAAGTCTGGATTTTCTCCTCTGAAATTAAATTATACAAACTGCTATACACACATCTAGGAAACATAATTTTCCACGTTATTATTCTATATGCTTACTTCTAGCAAAGATGTACTACTGAGGAAAAAAGAATTCATATTAAAATTGTATTAATATTAACAAAATAATGGTTATAATTCAACATAGATTACATATGAACATTATTTAAAGTACTATTGAATTTTAATAAAATGTTTAAAAATGCTAAAACAGTTCATTTAGAATATAAATGTGCTATAAAACCTGTGTATTAAAGCTATGGTCACATATTCTTGCCAGTCCAGCTACTGATAGAGCCTAAGAACAAATAAGAAACAAAGTACCAACGGTTCTTAAGTCCTTTATTTGCATGGATGGTAGCAATGCTCTTTGTTTTCAGGCTTTTATTTCAAGAGTGGTTTCAATAACTTTAGAGGATGAAGTTAACTATTTCCAGACATTCTGATGTCCTAAATATGTCACTTATTGTTACCTTTAGAAAGACTTCAAGACATTTATAAAAATGAAGATTTAAAGTTAGAACTTGCAAACCAGAAAGATAAAGTTGTGAAATTTTTCTAAATAGCTAATAATCGAGACCAATCTGTGGTTGCTATAGTTTAAAATCATTCCAGTATGTTGAACAGGAAACCATACTCTAGATTCCTTTTTTCTTAATCCCTTTCTGGTTCCCATTTCTATCTTTCTCTTTCACTTGCTTTTTTCATTCTTCTCCTCTACTTCTGCCTGCATTCTGTTGCTTTGAAAATATAACAGTTGCTTGTAGTTTAACAGCAAAGGAAATGTTTATAAAAAAATCTTTTTAAATTTTTTTCCCTCAAATTTTGAGAAGACATAATGCGCATTAGCAAAAATGTCCAGAAAACCCATAATAACTATGTGATGCTTCTACTGTATGTTATACATAACCCTAGCTATCAAGTATTTTTCACCGCCTCTTTCAGTGTCACTGTCCAGCAGGTGACCTGTCTTGCTCTTTCTCTCACTGGCCAGTGTTTCTCTTTTCCTCTCATACCTACAGAAAAAATAAATTTGCTTTTTTGCAATGACTCTTCTTTGGTAAATAAACAAAAGCATAATTTACATTCTTAACATTTTCTGTCAGTGATAGAACAAATAAATAACTTGTTTCCTTCTTCCCTTTACTCAGTATTATTGAAAAGTCAGTATTCTTGTAATTCATCCATACAGAACATGCATTTAGATTAAATGAAATTACCTAAAGTATTAGAATTTACGTCAACATTGCCATGTTTCTTTAAGAAACTGCATGAATATCTCAGTGTTTTCCATTGAGTGTAATATGCAATTGGCATAAAGCAAACAAAAAGCATTTAAAAAAATAAAGATAAAAATCGACTGAGTTGCATCAGAGCTTGAGTAGTGCATAATTTCCAGTGCAAGCTGCTATGTGACTGTGGTTTTCTGGTTAATAATGAAGTGGTCCATCAAACACAGCTGTCTGGCAGAAATTCTATGGAAGAACTGGTCACAATTTTAATGAACCACCGAGATGCAATGCCATCTCATCAGCTCCATTGATTTAATATTATTATCCTTCAGGAAGTCTTTAGTTTTACTGATGTGCCTTACATGTTCAGAAATAAGATCTTAAGATAGGAAGATCAACATTTTGATACCATCTTCTAAATGTGAGTCAAATGTATTAATTTTTGTATATCTAATCTGGAAAGTATTCTCAGTTTAAAAATCAAATGTTCGCACAAGTTATCTTACTGCAATAATGTCATTTTCTGAGACAAAATTTAGTCACTTTTAAGCAAAAGTTTTCCTTGATACCTCCATTCATCAGTGTTCATAATTTTCTGTTTCAAAAGTAATATGTGCTGAACTCACATCTCATTAATATTTTAGTATTAGGAAGAACTATATGTACAATTTATGCAATTTCTTCAGAAAATCAGGCTCCGTAACTTTAGCTGGAGAAGGTAAGCTGTCTGATGCTAATGACTGGAAGCAACTTTTGTACGCCCTTATTCCAAATAAATCAATCTAGTATGTAGATATTTGGACTGCAATGTAGCACTGTTATTAGGTTTAGTACTTAAATTAATTCTTCAGCTTTGGAAGGCTGTTACACAATTTCCCATATATACTGGACCCATTCTGTTTACCTGATTTATAAATGAAGGCAATGTTATGCTCTCAGGCAAGACAGTACAGAATTGCTCTCCAATATATACAAACCTATTCCTCAATATCTCACTGGGTTTTAAGTCGTCTGAATGCTTTCTTCTGAAGAGAGCTTTACTCTAGTATTTTTAATTTAAAGAGTTTACATTATGGGCACATTCTTTGGGGTGTATCCTTCTGGATGTTTTGTAAAATTTGTGTACCTTTTGAAGAAATAGAAGGATTGAATGTGTGTGCTTGACTATCTGACAAATCCAAAAAGTTCATAATAATCTATAAATATCTGGAAGGTATAAACATCAAAGATAGTAAAAGATTATTTAGCACAGTATGATCTTAAGAGGCTATCATTAGGAGTAATAGAATAAAATTAAGACAAATAAAGTGTTACATGAAAAAGGAGAGCTTTCCTGACAAAGTTAACCACTAGTCTATCAAATTGTTTCCTAGAGAAAGTGATGGAACACTCTTTGCCTATGTCTTTTTAAATTAGACTTGAGAAAACACGCTCAAGAGAACAATAAGAAGCAATCACACTCTGGCAGAGAGAAGGAGCAGATGATCTAATAGATCTTTTTCATCTCCTTTTTCAGTGACTTCCATTCTTCTTTTCCTTTAGCTGATAAAACAATATAGAAAGAAATGACCTTGAGGAAGGAGTTGTTCTGTGGAACTTAATGGAATGCAATAATTGCAGCATTCTGAGCTGCAATCACGATGAGGGCTTGGTGTGAAAATCAGGAGCACAGTTTCCTTTTTGTCAGCTGTGATGAATAATGTTTGTACCTAGATTGATGGGAGACAGACAAGCCCAGAAAGTAACATCAACCTGCATGCTTAGTGAATGGTTTATCATAAGGAATGACGTGACACCTTGGCTCAAGTATCCATACTGTCTATGAGTTTCTGATGCAATACAAATTGCTGATTATGATTTACAGAGTAATAAGTTTGTGACATGGCTATAGATGACATCTGCTATATACCCAAAGCACTACCATAACTGTTACTATATAGATATCTAGGCAGCCTAATAGGCATTTCAGCTGTTTTTTCACGTTGACAGCTCCAACATTGGAAACTGCTGATTGAAAACCTATCAAAGGTGATGCCTTTCAGTGTTAGGGTTAACTGTTTTTCAAGAGCTGGAAAGGCAATGCATGATGGATGTTGCTTGCATATTGGAGAAGAGTGTCACCACACCCGGATACCATTGTTGTTAATTATTTTTTGCTCTTGTGAGTGTTTCATCTGTTTAATCAACTTCCCATTTTATTTCCTTCTTTAAGCTAAGCAAAGATACAATACATGTTTATTTGGAAGTGTCTATGCACAGAGTTTTATTTGTTTGTATAAATGCACCCCCATTATAGCAGAGTAAATAACAGAGCTGTTAATATTCATATAGTATTTTCTGTCACTGTGAAGTCTCTGTAAACTTAGTTTTAGGAACAGTTAAATTAAATATCAAGTTGAAGGAGTTTACCAAAACAAATCATCAGCTGGGGCTTTGCTGTGAGTTTTGACTGGTAGTTTTTAATATAGTGAATTTGCTGGAGCTGTGTCTGCATTAATACATAAAGTGGGATAAGAACCAACTGGCAGACCTGAGAATAACTGGCACAGCCTGGCTCATACTTCAATTTTTAAACTCTCTTTCCCTCCCCTATGCTCCAGACAAAACTCAAGGGAGCATTATTCACACTTACCCCTGCTGTTGAATGACTGTAGAGCATCTGGGAGAATGTGGGCTGGCACTCCTCTGAATCATAAAAAAGGGTAACGAAACTGTAAAAGGTCTGTATGTGCTAGAGTTCAAGCCCATGGCCTAATCAGTTTTAATGTACTAGTGTACACGCTGCCATACATGCCTTTGGGACAGATTAATCTTCTTGTCGAAAAGAGTTTTAAAAAAGGATCAGATGAATGTTGCTCCACAAGTGCCTATTTCTCTCCATCTATTGTGTAAGGAGCCTATAAAATGATCTTAAATAGCTACTTTGTAGCTATTTAAAATTGGGATGGTACAAATTCCATCTTCATCCAAGAGGAAGTTGTTATCGAGAGAATATGGATATTTTAAAATAAATAAAAAAATCCAGTCAGGTGAGACTGCAATCCTCCAGACCCACTGTTGCAGCTGACCACTCTCAGGCGTACAGTGCAAAGTCATCTGCCTGCTACTTTTAGATTTTTAAAGTACATATTCATCATCTATATGTGAGCAAGTTGAGGGAAGAGGAAAGGGGAAATGGGGAAGAGGAAGGAAAAACAAAGGAAAGGGAAAAGGAAAGGGGAAGGGAAAGGGCCTATATGCTTATGATCATAAATATGTAAGTGCAACATATACTTCTATTGCATTTGTCAGAATGCCTTTGTTTTAAGTGAAAGCATTCATGGGTGATACTCTCAGGACTGGACTTGGGCATCTGTTTAAGAAACATATTTAGAAGATTGCAAGGTAAATTTTTATTTTTCAAAAACACAAAGCAGATTTTAGTGAAAAAGACCACCTTTATTTTCTCACTGTTTCAAGACTACTATCTAAAAGTCCATTGTCTTAGATTGCTATTTTTCATTTGTCTCTCTCTGCCTTGTTTTTCCTTCCCCATTTCCCTTTTCTCCACTTTTTTTTTTCTCCTAACATTTATTATGATGATGGTCATCAGTGCACTGTTTCAAATGACAAAATAAACAATAAGAAAATAAAATGGAAACAAAGGGAAAAGATCTGAGTTAAAACTGAAGTATTGCTTTAGAATTTTACTGAAATTTTCCAGAATGAATAAATAAAAAAAGGAAAATAGCTGGAAAAGTAGCAGTATTTTTTTCTAAGTAATTATTAAACATAAAACTGCCTGTTCTCTTTTTGTTTCTTTGAATCACTGTTGGAGAAGAGGAAGGGCAACAACATTAAGGGTGTCTAAGATACCAGCTGATCCTCTACCATCCGTTAAAAGTATGATCTAAGTTTACAGTCAGCTGTTCACTGTCCTCTGTGCAATTTGTTTAGACATATGACTTAACCATGATTTAGCTGTCCTTCTAAGTAAATAAGGTGCTGGTTTCTTTCTGAGTTTGGTGACCAGAATTCTCAGAACTTAGGTTCAACATAAGTGTCTGCAATTTTCACAGTTCTGACATTGTGGAGCTGTGACCTAAAGCGAGCTAAAGAATATCTGGGACTAGAACATCTTAACTTTCATGTTATATTAATTGCATAGTTATTGACTGAATCATAAGAGTAGCCAGTTTCTCTTAGGACATGGCTAAAAACATAACATGATAATTCAAATAATATTTGGCAAATTGTTATCAGCATTTAGCCAGGGCAACACTGATACCCACAAGTGACATAACTATTCTTGTGGATGTACTTTTTAAGCTGGTCAGAACACTTTTCGAACAGTGTCCCCCTGATGTGATTGTATTCCTTTCTGTGCTAATTATTTCAACATGATGCTATCTCTTTCAAAACATGGTCTTGAAATCTTCAAAAATATGATTTCTCTAGTCCCTGTCATCCTATTTGTACCACTCCTTCTGTTCAAATTAGGGGTTTCTTTGTGCATGCAGGTGGCCAGAATTTTGACCTTTGATTTACCTGACACATCCTAAAATTTCCCTGACATGCCAAGATCATAATTGGTTTTTCACAGTCACATTTGCTTGATAACTGATGGGTACCATGTCTTTGACCAATGTAACTACTGTTCCTTCTCTTGTTTTCTTTTGGTGATCTATCAGCTTGATATCAAAAGCTGGCTGGCCACTCTGTGAAAATGAATTGCGGAGCAGGCTAACACCTACTTGGTTCTCACACATATAAAACTGAGATTCAGTGAAGGTAGACTCTAGGCTGAAAGCATTGGATGTGATCCAGGTCCCACAGTTTATACATAATATGATATATAAGGCCTTGATTCAATGACACATCTTTTGTAGTTAAGTAGTCATTACAGTAAGTTGCCTAGCTAGCTGTGTATGAAATTTCCTGCTTTCAGCCCAGTAATTCTGTAGGTGTTTATTAATATTCTCTGTATCCTTGCCAAGTCATTGCAGGTAGAGTATTTAATGAAAAAAAGGAATGAAAATAGTTCAAATATTTATGGTAAAAAGAGAGTGTTCAATTTAGGTTTCTAAAACTAGGAGGAATGTCTACTGATACACTTGGTGAGAAGTCATTGCCATAAATACCTTCTCTTCTGAGCTGGTTCTGAGAAAGCCTTACTATAGTTCCCTTCAGAAATATAACTATTGTTTAATTATTTTCTCCCATGGAATTGTTTCCAAATCTTAAAGCCTTCCAACAAAACCATGAATAATATGACCTTAACTTTCTTAGACTTTGTGCTGTCATTTACACCTTGTTCTAGAGTGTTTGTTTTGTTTTAAACCCAGATGGCAACAAAGCATCACACAGCTCACTCCCTGCCCCTGTCCGTTGGGATGGGTGAAAGAATTGGAAGGATAAAGCATGTGGAAATTCATGGGTTGAGATAAGAACAGTTTAATAACTGACATGAAACTAACAACAACAAGAATTATTATAATTATTATTATAATAATGTAATGAAAAGGAATATAACAAAAAGAGAGAAGAAAAAACCCCAAGAAAAAACAATGAAGCAAATGAAAAGAAATTTCTCACCACCCACTGTCCAGTGCCCAGCCATTCTCCAAACAGTAACCACCACCCCTAGCCAACTCTCACAGTTTATATGCTGATCATGATGTGATGGTATGGAAATTCACTTTGGCCATTTTGGGTCAGCTGCTTGTGCTTCCTCCCAGCTTCTTGTGCACCTCCAGCTTTATCACTGGCAGAGCATGAGAAGTTGCAAAGTCCTTGACCTAGTGTAAACGCTACTTAGCAACAACAAAAAACATCAACGTGCTAGCAATATTATTCTTATATTAAATCCAAAACACAGCACTACACCAGCTTCTAGGAAGAAAATAAGCTCTATCCCAGCAGAAACCAGGACAGTGATTTTAAAAATAAAATTTTAGGGCACTTGTAACCAAGTGATGTTTTCTGATGATTTAGTAGTACTTATTTCTTTAATATGTTTTTAATATAGTTATCAATGATTGAGCAAGGTACACCATAGAAGGATGCAACTTCCACCTTATAAAGGAGCTTGAAAAACATGCTGTTCTAAGGAAGTTAAGGTCTGAACAATGGAGATTTCCACCATGATAAGGTATGAGCAAGTAATGTTACCAGAGACTTGACTTCCTAAAACTTTAAGTAATCATAAGACAAAGTAAATGGAAGGAAGATTATAGGATGAACAAATTGGAAACCAATGCCAGGAAGTCAATTTGTGTGCATGCAGATACAATACTGATTGCAATTATAACATTTCTAAAGAGCATCTTTTAAACTGTTTTGGTCTTCTCAAGGATACATGAAACAATGACTTTAGAGATATCTGCAAAACTAAATAAAAACATGATGCAGCAGCAAAAATAAGCCACTTTGAAATATAGAAAAGTCCTATGACCACAGGGAATATTATGCTAAAATTTAAAGAAACTTGTTCACCAAGAAATGAATCTTTAAATAACTTCTACCGGTGGGGAAAGGGAATGAGAAAGTGAAGCTTTTTATTTACTGATTCACTGAAAGAAATATATGAGGAAATCAATGGAATAGCTCTTCATACACATAAAATCAAGCATGCTCCAGCAGCTGATGAAAATACCTGTGTACAAAGATGCTTGTTTTACCTTCCTTTTCACCCTCACATCTCTCTGACCAAACTTCCTTCTCAAAATAACCTACACAACCCCCCAAAAACCCTCCAATAAAGCCCCCAAACCCAAATAAACACACACCAAACAAAAGAGGAGGGAATACTTTTTTAAAGATGAGGATGCAAGATTCTTTATTAATTTGAGGAGGTATTCACAAATCTTCAGTTGGAAACTGGACCAAAAGAAGAATCATTGTTTTTTGTATCTCAGTGATTGAATGATTTAAGGACCCAACCTTCCACCCTGCAATGCCTGAGCTAGGGATTTATGTCCAGTCAAGATAGGTGACTGAAGAATGTGTAAGGACACGTTTATGTTCTCACACTGTGGAAACTGAGGTCAATAACAGGAGCTTCTAATAGCATAGACAATGGCACAGTACAATTTTACTTAAGTGTATGTGAGTGGACTCACAAAAGAAAATTTAACCCTGTTGTGGTTTTGCCCCAGCTGAAAGCCAAGCACCACACAGTCATTTGTTCTTTAAAAGGGAGTGGGGGGGAAAGTTGGAGTGGTGGGGGGGAGAGGGAAGGGAAAAGGAAAAAAAAACCAAAACCAAGGAACCAAAACCTCATAGGTTGGGATAAGGAGAGTTTACTAGCATAGCAGAAAGATAGATACAACAGTGATAACAGGACTTTATAGCAAAATGTATGAAACTGGTGATAACACAATGAAGTTTCTCACCAAACTACACAACTCAGGCTGTACAACTCAGAGTCATCCCAAAAAACCAGACCATCCGCAAAACTGCACATCCTGGAGCTCCCTGCTCCTCCTCCAACCAGCTCCCCTTTTATGCTGAGCATGACGTAATTGGCATGGAATACCCCCTTTGGCCAGTTCGGGTCACCTGTCCTGGCTGTGTCCCCTCCCTTCTTGTTAGTAGGGAAATATGATCAACTGAAAAATCCTTGATTGCTTGGCAACAACTAGAAACATCAGGGTGCTATCAGCACTGGTCTCATCCTGACTTGGAAACACAGCATTCCATCTGCTATTAGAAAAGAAATTAACTCCATTCTAGCCAAAACCAGGACAAACCCAGAACAGTCATGTATATCTTCCAGTTTCAGGACCTTTCCTCTTGACAGGATCTTCACTTCTTCTTTCAAAGACTGTTTTTCTTTCCAATACTTCATCTTTCCAGAAGCACTTCTTTTATGCTCCAAGCCCTGTTTCCCCAATATAAAGTCTATATGTGGAAGAACAACATATGATCACCCACCTAATTGTGGGTTCTACCTCATGTTTCTTTATTAATTGGAGGATTCAGGATGTGCCACTCTTGTTAATTCCAGGTTTTATAAAATCTATATGCAGCCTATACTGGTTACATCTAGGAAGTAGCAGGCTTCTCCTTAAGGGTTCAACAATTCAGTTCCAGTCATTTACCCACACATATACACAACATTATCTCCTACCTGATAGCATTTTCAATTTAAGCTATATTTTCACCCTCAAAGTACACCTGATCAGATTTAAGGTGGCAGACGTCAGCCATAAGCTGATCTCTTGTATGAAAAAAATAAATTTTGTAATATATGCAAGATGAAAGAAGAGAGTAGTAGTAATGAAATAAGTTCTTTACTGTCAGACGAAGTATACTGAAGAGCAGTACTGAGTTGGGAGCCAACATACTCATTTCTTGATTGGATAAGCACCACATTTATTAGGACAAAACCCAAACATGATCTGCTGAAAAGACCATCTCTCTAGCATTGGCTACATACTAACAATATTTATTGCAAGCAAGCTAGCAAATACTCACAAGCACTTCAATGAAAGATGTTTGTTACCCGAATGAGGAACCTGCAAGGACTGAAATAATTGAAGGAGTCATACTGTCTAGGATGCTAACCTTCCATAAATACATATTTATTTATTTTTAAGATAGGGCTTTTCTAGTGTGTTAATACTTCACATGATATGTGAAGCAGTAAGAACTTGAAGTTGTGTATGATGAGAGTTTTAATTCTCCCTAAATTGATGGTGAGATTAAAATAGGATATTGTTTATAAGGAATCAACATTTATTGTCAAGGGTACACAGAACATGAAGAACATGAACATACTATTTTCTTCTGCATTTGAATAAAACACATTAAGTTAATAGAGACAGGCTCTTTTGGTTTTGAAATTTCTGGAGAACTTGCCTAACTTACTGAATTCAGTCTGTTCCTAGAAAAGGATAGAATCTTTACATTATACTATGTGTGTATGTATTTGCATTTTTTATCTTTGCGTCAACAATCCAACGTTCAAATAGTTTAAAATAAGAAAATTTGCCAATATAGACAGGAAAGAGGTTGGTGTGAGAGAGGGAAAAAAAAAGAAGACAGAGCATGAGCTGTCTTCAGTAAAGTGTTTTTAACCAATTTCACTGACAGAATGGTATATGGCTATTGGCGGTCTTCATGTGAGCTTTTATCTCTGTGCCCCATGCCTCAAGGAGTGATAGCAGCATAGCAACTCTCATTAGTTTTGAAAATGGATTTTGTTTTATCCCCTCAGTAACCTCGCTGAGTGCCTGTCTCTGGCTTATTTCAGGTTTTATATTTCTTCTTCTGTTGTACATGACACTCTCTGCTCATTTCTTCTGTTTGCCAGGATTTCAGTTGTACTAAACCTTCTGTAGCTGTCTAATATTACACTAATGGGAAAGGTGCTGCCAAGGTGCAATAGTATAACAGAGCCCAACAGTTTGGGGTTTTTTTTAACAACATATACAATTTTTGAGAACATTGAAAAACAGCAGGCAGAGAAGCACAAATGAGATCTCAGACACCTGTTGGTGGGACAGTTACTTTATTTTACACAGGAGGTTTCAGGAAAGCAATTAACCTGATATGAAGATAGACAAGGGAGGGGTAATAGAGAACCTGGGACTCTCATTAAGAACTCCACTGGAGAGTTTGGTATCTGTTTCTAGCACACTGCATTTGGAAAAAGAATTATAAAATCAAAGAAATTTTACTCTATTTTCAGTTGTAGAGATGGATACACACAAACAGGACAATATTGAGCCTATAAATAAAACAAGGTCAGGATTTTGGTAGATTTTATATATTTGATTTGAATATTTTAAAGGGGCTGGAGAAAATGTATAAGAGATGATACAAAACTTGCTTAAATTGTCTGTGTTCCAAATTTTTCAAAATTACTTTGTAAAGAATGACCTCACACTCAATTCTGCTGAGACCCCCTCTGATGTACTTTTATACAGCTGGGTAACATCTCGTTCAAGTTCAGGTACTTGGTGTTTCAACCTCTCCTTTAATTCCTAAGTCACTTCCATGAGTTTTTACTATTCAGACCAGAAACATTTATATGTATAAATATCTGTGCCATGAAATAAGAATACGCCTGAAATATAGTCCAAGCCTATAATGAAAGCAGATCCACATTTTTATTTTGGCAGAAATTCAGAAGCAGCATAGTATCTGTTCCTCAAAGAGATGTCTTAGGTTTGCCATCCATTCAGATGGCTTCTACTACTTTCTTCATGCTTAGGTGCATGAAAATTTTTGTAGTTTCCTTTTTAATGAAATCGTTATCAAATGTCTTCCACATTTACTAGATAGTTCCAGGAAAGAAGGAAGGTAGGCAGACAGAATCAATAGCCTCCAACTCAACTTTTTGCCACCCATCACCACCCTTTAAGCATGGCTTTTCACAGTTTTCAGCCCACTATACAGTTTGTTCACCCAGTCTGCACTTTGTTATGTATGAGGATCTTGTGGGAGACAGTGTCAAAAGGCTTGCTGAAGTCCAGGTAGATAATATCCAGTGCTCTCCCCTCACTTCACTATATAAGTTCATTGAGTTAGTCAAGCATGACTTCCCCTTGGTGAATCCATAATGACTTCCTTGTCCTTCATGGGTCTGGAAGCTTCCCAGGATTAGTTACTATATCACCTTGTCAGGGACTGAGGTGAGACCAACAGGCCAGTAGTTCCCTCCATACTCCTTAGCCTCTTGATGATAGGGGTGACATTTGTTTTCCTTCAGTCACAGAATCACGGAATCATAGGAGTTGGAAGGGACCTCAAGAGATCATTGGGTCCAACCTCCCTGACAAAGCAGGTCTGGCTGCAGACCTGTGACTAGCAGTGTTCCCCAGGGATTGGTGTTGGGGCAGGTCTTGTTTAACATCTTCATTGACAACCTCAATGAGGGAATAGAGTCCACCCTCAGCAAGTACGCCGATGATACAAAGCTGGGAGGAGTGGCTGACACACGGAAACACTGCGCTGCCATTCAGTGAGACCTGGACAGGCTGGACAGCTAGGCAGTAAGAAACCAGATGAGGTTCAAGAAAAGCAAATGTAGTCTTGCACTTGGGAAGGAATAACCATTTGAATCAGTACAGGCTGGAGGATGACCTGTTGGAGAGCTCTCTGGAGAAGGACGTGTCCTGGTGGACGACAGGTTGGCCATGAGGCAGCAGTGTGCCCTGGTGGCTAAGAGGGCCAATGGGATCCTGGGGTGCATCAAAAGGAACGTGGCCAGCAGGTCAAAAGGAGGTGATTCTCCCCCTCTACTCTGCCCTGGTCAGGCCCCACCTGGAGTATTGTATCCAGTTCTGGGCTCCCTGGTATAAAAAAGACAGGGATCTCCTGGAGAGAGTCTAGCAGAGAGCTACAAAGATGATTAAAGTCCTCAAGCATCTCTTCCACTTGCCATGATCATTCAAAGATGATTGACATGGGCAATGAAATTATAGCAGCCAGGTGCCTCAGAACATATTGGAGCATTCCATCAGGGACCATGGACTTATATATGTCCAGTTTGCTTAAGTATTCCTGTCCTGCCCTGATCCTCTTCCACCATGGCTAAGTCCCTCTTGACTATGGCTTTTCCCATAGTCTCTGGAACCTTTGATTCCTGCAGTCTAGGCTTCCTAGTAAAGGCAGGGGCAAAGAAGGGATCCTGTACCTCAACCTTCTCAGTGGTCTCTGTTACCATATTCCTTACCCCATGCAACAATGGGCCCACATTTTTCCTACTCTTCCTTTTGTCACTTCTGTACTTAATATAATACTTTATTGTCTTCCACACCACTGGATAGATTCAATTTGGGCTTCAGTTTTCCTAACACAGAATCACAGAATATTAGGAGTTGGAAGGGACCTTGAAAGATCATCTAGTCTAACGCCCCTGCCAGAGCGGGATCACCTAGACTAAAACACACAAGAATGCATCCAGGTGGATTTTGAATGTCTCCAGAGATGGAGACTCCACAACATCTCTGGGCAGCGTGTCCCAGTGCTCTGTCACCCTCATAATGAAAAAGTTCCTCCTTATATTCACATGGAACTTCCTATGATCCAGCTTGCATCCATTGCCTCCTCTTCTCCAAGCTAAAGAGACCCAGTTCCCTCAGCCTTTCCTCGTAAGGAAGGTATTCCACTCCCTTCATCATCTTGGTAGTCCTGCACTAGACTCTTTCAAGGAGTTCTATGTCCTTCTTGAACTGAGGGGCCCAGACTGGACACAATATTCAAGGTGTGGTCTCACCAGGGCAGAGTAGAGGGGGAAAAGGACCTCTCTCGACCTACTAACCACACCTCTTCTAATACACCCCAGGATGCCATTGGACTTCTTAGCCATGAGGGCACATTGCTGGCTCATGGTCATCCTGCTGTCCACCAGGACCCCCAGGTCCCTCTCAGGTATGCTGCTCTCCAACAGGCCAGTCCCCAACCTATACTGGTACCTGGAGTTGTTCTTCCTCAGATGCAAGACCCTACACTTGTCCTTGTTAAAGCTCATTAAACTTCTCCCCACTCAACTCTCCAGCCTAAGTCTTGCTGAATGGCAGAACAGCCCTCTGGTGTGTCAGACACCCCTCCCTGTTTTGTGTCATTAACAAACTTGCTGACTGTACACTCTATTCCCTCATCCAGGTCATCAGTGAATATATTGAATAGTATTGATCCCAGTATCGACCCCTGAGGAACTCTACTAGATATAGGCCTCCAGCTAGACTCTATCCCATTGATCAAAACTTGCTGGCTTCTTCCCTGCAACCAGCTCTCAATCCGCCTCACTGCTCTACCTTCCAGACCACACTTCCTCAGTTTAGCCACAAGGATGCTGTGGGAGACAGTGTCAAATGCTTTTCTGAGGTCAAGCTAGACCACACCTACAGCTCTTCCATCATCTATCCACTTGGTTATATCCTCATAAAAGGCTATTAGATTAGTCAAACGGTACTTCCCCTTGGTAAAGTCATATTGACTGCTCCCAACAACTATCTTATCCTTGATGTGCCTAGAGACAGCACCAAGGATAAGTCGTTCCATCACCTGTTCAGGGATGACCGGTCTGTAGTTACCTGGATCCTCCTTCTTGCCCTTTTTGAAGACTGGAGTAACATTTGCTTTCCTCTATTCCTTAGGCATCTTTCTTGTTTCCCAGGATTTAGCAACAATGATGGATAGTGGCCATAGTGGCCTAGCAATGACTCCCTCAGCACCTTCGGGTGCATCCCATCATCCATGGATTTATGGATGTCCAGATGGCTTAACTGATCTCTGACCCAGACCTCATCAACCATGGGACCCTTTCATGGAGATCTTTGAAACAGCAAAGCCTGCTCTTCTGAAGACCAGTGCTGTGGTCCTGCTTTTTGTCCTCACCTCAGGAAAAAAAGTCAGGACTCCTGACTTTCATGGTCACTGAAGACAAGGTTGCCTTCAACCTTCTTGTCTCCAGTGAGTTCCTTCTTGTTTGGGAGGGAGAATGCTGTGGATTAACCCTGGAAAGCAGTTCAGCATGACACAACCACTTGCTCACTCCCTCCAGTGGGATAGGAGAGAGAACTGGAAGAGTAAAAATGAGAAAATGTTGAAATAAAGGCAGTTTATTAGGTAAATCAAAGCAGTATGTGCAAGCAAGACAAATCAAAGAATGAATCTACTTCTCAGTATTGGCAGACAGATGTTTTGCCATTTTCAGGAAAGCAGGGCTTTGTTATGCTTAACGGTTACTTGGTAAGACAAATGCCATAACCCTGAATATCCCCCTTGCTCCTCCTCTTTCCCAGTTTTGCTGTTGAACACAGTACTGTTATGAAATATCCCTTTGGTTACTGGTGGGGCAGCTTGAGAAAGAGAGAAGGCCTTGGTGCTGTGTAAACACTGCTCAGCAGTAACTAAAGCATTGGTGTGTTATCAGCATTGCTTTGGTCACACACCCAAACCTTATCACCATATATGCCACCGTGAGGAAAGCTAACTCTATCCCAGTGGAAATCAGTACAGAATATTATCATATCCCTGTGCTTCCTTTGTGCATATCCATCCCTCTCTATGGTGGACTTCTATTGTATATTATATACACTACACATATGGAAATATGCTGTTGTTTCCAGTGAACAATATGTACAGTGAAGCCCCTGTGCAGTTCTTAGCACATTAGTGCCTGAATTCTAACTGATGCCTGTAGGTACAGGATTAGTACAAAGTAAAATAGTAATATGGCTTCCTAATTTTTACCTTCTGTCCAATAAACATGAATGCTCCAGAAAAAAAAAATCATTTTATTGAGGTGTTTTAAATGTTTTTGTTAACTGCATTATCTATTTTTTGGAAATTGTGAAGTTGAGTGTCAAAGCGGCAATACTCCATATGAAGTGTATTGGCGAAGAATATGGGTTGCTTAAAACATTTATCATTTACAATGAGTCAGTGTTTCAAAAGCAAGCTTAAAACATTTCCATCAGCTTTTTAATTAAAATATGCCACTGTTATTTCCAAGCAAATGGCACAACGCAAAAAAAGAAGAGAATAACAGGGAAAAGGAAGCTGGAAAAAAGCAATCATCAAAAACACAAGCCCACATTTTACTTTACTGACTTAATGAGAATAATTTTCAGTGGTCATGTGCCGATCTATTGATGAGATGCACATTTCCTAAAAGATTTTCTATGATTGTAAACAACAATGCCAAGTTCAACAAAGCCATGTTACAAGCAAACACTGAGTTAAAAAATTCAGCCTTTGCAAAAAAAGCAAAACACCCAAATAAATTACACAAGAAGAAATCTGTGGCAAAAGAAGGAAGTAGAATTTTGGAACTGAAAGCTACAGCTTTGAATCAAATAGCATCTAGATTATGTAATGTCAACAGTGAAAATTGACACATTTATAGAAGTAACAGAGACGTCTTCTGAAACTAATGGAACACTTGAACTGCATCCAAAATGGGACATAACTGTGCTATACTTAACTGGTTTAAAAAACCAAAGTTGATTATAATGGGAATCATAGCAGGGTATAAGGTGTCAGCAAAATATTTTAAAATATAAAGACATATAAATTAAAAGAAATATACTATACTGAATCTATACTTCTACAAACACTTTGGTGAAATTATACTAGCCCCATAATTCTTAAGATTAGTAAGGTCAAATGGGGATATGCATGATTTGCATTATTAAAAATGCAGTCATTTTTTTTAAGGTGCTTAAAAATGTGCGTTAGGATCTAGATCCTCATTTATGAAATGCATATATTCTAAATACATGTGCGTTATCTCTGTCTCACATCTTTGCAATCTGCCCATGGCTAATTTCCTATAGGAATCAAGGAAACAGTCAAACAGAATAAACCCCAAATCGTATGGTTAGGTCTGCCTAAAAAATGGTAATTTCTGCAGACAAAATACTAGAATATTTGGGGGTTTGGGTGGGTTTGTTTTGGGTTTTTTTTGGGGTGGGGAGGAGGTCGGGGCTCTAGACTGAGATGGCTTTTGAGGATAAAAAATGTAAAACCTTACATGCAATAAAGACACATAAGTTAATACAATAAAAAATTAATGCTAATGCAATAAAGAGTTTTATATTTTAGTAGTCATTTAAAATCTTAATCTCCTTGTTCTCCTTGTAACTACGCACTCTTCCTTATTCTGGGAGCTTCTGTTCCTCTGAACTGTGTTTAGCCTAGTTTTGTTTTTAAAATGCAACCTGATGTGAAATATCTTACTATATGGAAGTTTAATTGAAACTAGGAGAATGAAAAACAGCAGAATGTTTTGATTTGATCCAGTTTCCTTACTGGGTTGATATTTTATCATGAGAAGCATTACACTGAAAAATTCACCATTTGTATAAAGAAAGCTGTCAACAACAACCTAAAAAGCTATTCAAATGTCTGCTTACAAAACATAAACACATAAAGTCTAAATGTAAATTTTCTTACTGGGTATAATCTCTGAAAAAATTGCCAAAGAGCCAATGCCTATAACTTCTAGCACTGGTTTTTATGTCCTAACGATCTTCCGTCTCCATCACAGCAAGGAAATGATTGGGACACATCAGTTAATGATTGTTTTTGTATTATGAGTAGCAAGAGAGTATTTTTGCATATGCTTCCTTATTTTCCCTCAAAATCCACATAATCAAAATCAATATAATGGGCTATGCACTCAATGATAGGATGTGTAGGTTAGAGAGAGAAAGTTACTTTACATTAGAGAAACTTATTTCCCTTCTGAGCTAATGCAAGCA
Organism: Zapornia atra; assembly: GCA_013400835.1. Lineage (NCBI taxonomy): Eukaryota > Metazoa > Chordata > Aves > Gruiformes > Rallidae > Zapornia > Zapornia atra. The sequence continues at coordinate 79,413 of VZTU01005851.1, read as the reverse complement.
TCACCTAGACTGGCATTATTGAGGTGACAACAGTACACTTTTATTCTCCTCTTCAGAGAATAGTCATTTTAAGTTTTTCCTCCTTGCTCATAAAAATTGCAATCTGAACAGAAATAATTTGGCTGGAATTCAGTCTCCAGACATAAAGAGTATGAACATACATGCAGAAACCTATTACTGTAGTCAGTGTTAATGCGTTAATACTAGTGATAATATGGTAACATCACACCATCTATTCCATAGCAAGGGTGTTCTTGCCAAATAGCAGCACAAGAAATGCTGTGCTGAAACTGGAATATAGCTACAGATATGTAACACAGAACCACAAGACTGTATAATTCTGCTTTCTCAGAAGGTGCTTGAAGTGCTGGTTACCTGGTGCATCTTGACTCTTACTCTGGGGTAGTGCCCAGAAATGAAATCTTAGGTCTTTCAGCGTGTATCCTAGTCCCCCTGTTCTAACAGCTTTTGAAACACTTGACCACTTCTGGTCCTATTTTAAAGACAAGTAGAGTTTCAAAATGCATGCATTTTAAATGTTATGAAAATATGAGGAGGGGCCAGAGAGTTACACAAAACTGAACCCACCAAGAGAAAATTAGTCAGAATTCAGCCATCAAATGTATTACTGAAGAATCAGTATATACTTTAGACTAGGAGTAGTGTAGTAGACTGAAAAAGCAAGGAGAACTTGTAGAGTTGAGGTTACTCCAGTGATAGGATCAAGAGAGAAAGAATCAAAGTCTGAAATGAAGTTTCACTAGTTTCATCCTACTGATGCACCAATTTGTTTCTGCATGTGGTACAGCTGCTATAGGGATTGCAGTTATTCCTGTTAGATGTGCGGTGTACTTTGGTGATCATTCCCTGGCTGTTCTTCAACCTAACTGCTGCATGAGAAACTGCTTTAGGTAAAGCCTCCAAGCACACTCAAATCAATGTGCACTGTAACTATCTGAAGTTAACTATTTGGACAAATGGCAGGTCATGCTGTACCAATGCTTATATTGTGCAATATCTGACAGCGAGTTATAAAGCACTGTTGATGTATAGTAGCCATTCATACTTCACAGTCCCTGAGTGAAGCAAAGCCCTTACCTTTTTTCTTGCCTAGTCTGTCTCTATACCATACTCACCATTCGGTGATTGACCTCATTGACTTAAAAGTTCAATGCGAGAATGGAGAATTCTTGTCATTTAAGTCTTCATATTCTAGAAAAAACATCAGGTTTTGATAGCTTGAAAGACCATAATTAATCTGCAAATTATTTTTTTTTTCTATGGTCTACAACATGCATGAATAATAAATCTACCTTTCAGTAAATAGTAATTCATCCTCACTAAATAAAGTAGAATGGTCTACTGGCTATCACTAAAGTTTACTAAGATTTTTTTGAAAGGCTAACAGATGAAAATGTATGATGTGTTAAAATGCATTCTGATGAAAAATAATAAACTCATATAATCATGTAATTTAAATTGTTATGTAATGCATTACAGAGGCAAATGTATCGATGTTAGGGTGCCAGTGCTAACATAACTTAGTTATTCTGTCAAAAATCCTGAAATAAATTTAATTTTTTCTCCTTATTTAAACAGGATATATTCATATAACAGTGTCTGAGCAGAAAATCTTTATAAAATAAAGTGCAAAAAATTGTTTTAGTGAGAAATTGGTTTATTCTGACAGTAAATGTTAGAGCATAGGGATTTTTGTTTGTTTTTGTTTTATTTGAGCAGGGCCTCTTCGTATACATCCTTTTCTGTTTTGTATGTATACAAAACATTTGTGCCCCTGTATGAGTACATGCTTTGCATCGATACATAAAAAACCAGAACAGAATGAAAAATTAGGTTATCTAACATGACTCATTGTGAAAACGCATCACAGGAAATAGTTAAATCCATCTTAAAATCAGACTATGATAAACTCCAGACTAAGATTCTACTGGAAATAATATTTTCATTTTCTAACTTTCAGATCTTAAAGGGATTATTTGGGACATCCATAAGTACAACAGAATATATGGTCTAGCCATGCTTTCTGACTCACTCCAAGCAAGAAACAGGACTATTTCAACACTTTTTTCATTCCTAAGGTAATCGAGACTGGAGACGATCTCACAATATCATTTTGTTCAATATCTTTTCCAAAGAAGGATTAGTTCAGAGTAGGTTCCTCAGGACTTTTTACAGTGTAGGTTTTAAAATCAAGGATGGATAAAATCCATCAGTGGGTTTTATGTAAATAAATTTACCAATGATAAATGGCTTCCCTTCCCTGCTCTTGATTAGTGAGGTGCCTGGGCTGTACCAATTTCTGCTGGAGTGGAGATGTTCATCAGTGTCTGAATCTTTTTTTTTTTTCTTCCCTTCCCTTTTCCCTAGGGAAAGATCTAGATCCTAAATTGCATTGCAGGAAATTGAAACTGGTCCCAGAACAGCTTGGGACTCCTGCAATCTGCTCACATTTTTTTTTTCTCAAAATATCCCTCCTCCAAAACCTTAACCTTTTCTTTACATGATTTGAATGAATGTCTATTGTTGATCATACCTTGCATAAGTAATTTGAGTTTGTTTTCAAGAACTTTCTGTTCCAGCCTCATACTGCCACTCTTACTGTTGAAAAATCTGTCATCTCTTCTATTGTGACATTTGTCTACTGACCAATTGCTATATTTTTCCAAACAAGTCTTTCTACTTTGTTTCTTGCTACCTCTTGATGCGTAGGAAGTGTTCCCACAATGCCACTTCCTTATCCACCTCCAAAACATTACTTGAAATTCTCCTTTTCCATGATGCCTACAAAAAATGTGACTGTGGTTAGACCGCTGGTGTGCTTGGATGCCAGACTGAGCGCAGTCTCATTTACTTGAAGTTTCATACTGTCTGAAGTGTTGCAGAATGCCAGTAAAAATATTTAACATCATCAAGCCTTTATATCAAGATGTAATTTGTACAATCCAAGTAAAAGAAAGCTTAAGTTCTTAATTTAAACTGCATTTCTATTCTCTCTTTTGCTATGTTGTCCTTTTCAAACAAGGTTGCATAGCTTCACTTTTCCAGTTTGGCATTTCCATTGACTTACTGATGAGAAAAAGAACAGATACAGCTCAGACATTTCATGGCTTTGCAGCACATGGGAGGATTTAGATTTATTGTTGATGGGATCCTTTCAAATGGCACTTCAACCAGAATGAAAACAGAGATCCAAAGGTTGTTTATTGTTCCAAAAAGAATTATTTTAGTGATTTGTTTTGAAACAAGCAAACAAGGATCCTTGCAATTCTCCATTCAGGTGTTAGGTAAGCAGCATGGATGACCAAGAAGTGAATCAATCTGTAATGGGAAAAGTCAGAATGAAATAACATCACAAAGTAGCTTGCTGACAGCTTCACACACCATTTTCAAAAGGTTTTTGGCTTAAAGATCAAAGCATAAATCTTCAATGTCCAAGATTACCACTTTGACCTATGGTTGTGATCATTAAAAACATGATGGATATCTAAACACCTACAGAAGCAAATGGAAAAACAAAGTTTTAGAGGTTAAATTCAGTGCCATTATAGGAAATACATTACAAATACTCAGGTTTGCTACAAAGTTTCAGATCTTCATGAAAAGTTCCCAGTAAAGAAAGCAGAGTATTCGGACTAATATGTTCTGATATTCCCAGTACTGTCCTGTTTAGAAGACAGTCAATCTTTGACCTTTGTCAAGATAAATTATTGAAGGAAGCATCAAATACAGTTTATCATTCTGAATTTAATGTAAATATATAAAAATAAACATTTTGGTGGTATGAATGAATGCTTTAATGGGAATGTAGATTAAAAATTCAGAGATATACAGCATTTTAGATTGAAAACATCAGAGAACTGACAAATGGGATGTCATGTTAATTTTCAGCTGGAAAACAAAACTCATGGCAATTTATTATTTTACAAGCCACTTTTATTGACCACTGAGCCAACAATATTGCACTGACAGGATATGCGGTGTCGTTCTGTATTCCGTACTCCTTATCGCAATCCACCAAACACATTAATTGGTAGCATTTCGAAGTGCTTAGTGACCTTTTCCAATAGCCTTACTCTCCCTTGAGCATTGAAATAAGGCTGTTTATACCCCTTGAGAATAAGGCTGACTCTTACACACTTCATGGCCCCAGGGAACAGCAATAATAGAGGCACCCATAGGAAAAGCAGCAGAGGAAATGCAGGCAGAAACCTTGTCACAACAGAAACATCACATTCAAAAGGAGCAATACACCCTTTGCAGTAATGACAAACCTAAAATTTTATTGAGGAAGTAGTTTTATTCCCCTTTAACTTATTCCTGAAGTGTGTGTGCACAGCATATATGAACAAGATTTGTTGCATGTACAGGATGGGAACAGAGTTACTAAATTGAATCTTTGATAGGGAATTTTAAGCTTAATCTCTGAATTTGATTCAAGCCAATCAAAACCTGTTATGTGCAGCCCTTGTAAAATATCTTTTGGGTGGGGATTTAGAAACAAATGGTTACACTGTCCTTCATTGATGTGAATATTAAAATCTAGTAATTATTAATATTTTTTCTGAGTAAACTAAAGGCTGATTTTTTTCTTTTCTTTTTTAATATTGTGACAGGCTGTCATAAATTAAAACAAATTTTAAAGATTGGAAGACTGTCTTTTTATTAGGTGAATTAATATGTGTAACTCTTAAGTGGAAATACTATTTGCACTTTTTGCTTGCCTTGTTAAGAACTCTTCCAGTAATCTTCCACTATAAGTTCCTCTTATTAGGCTTTTGGTAACTTTCAGGAACTTTCAGAAATCTTTCAAAACGAAAGATTTGCTTTGTCAGGCACCGAGAGAACTGTGTCTAGCTTTCTACTCCAAATTTACAAAAACAATAGGAGAGAAGAGAGCTATGGATTCGTAGGAAAAATTAGGAAAGAAATGGAGATTTTCTGAGCGGATGGATTTTCCCTTCTCTGCCTCCTGTGAATCTTTACCTTGGAACTAGTGTCACGTGAATAATGGACTTTGTGGTCTTTCACAAACAAAACACAACAAAACCAAAACCAAAAATAAACCCCAACCCCAAACCCAACCAAAACAACAAATGAGATTCTTATTCCTTACCATTATATTTTTCAATTATTATTTGCATTGTGCTATGAAAATCTGTATAAGTAAAGGTCTCAGTCTGTAACAAAAAACAAACCAATATTGACTCAGCTAAATTAACTTATTTTTCAAATATAGGTCCTTATTAATAGAATAATATAGATCAGAAATAGAAAGTTCTGCCAGAACAGAGTATCTTTGTAACTTCACAAGTAAAGCTGTTTATAAGTCAGAGTATCAGAAGACTTGTTAGTATGTGAGGTGACTTCCAACACAGTAGATTAATAATAATTGGCTCTCGCTGAATGGAAAATGAGGAAGCTTGTAACATACTCAATGAAGCCAATCATTGCAGGTGGGGGATGAGGTTTGTTTTTGTGAGTGTGTGTTTTAATCTTGTTTGAACTGAATAGTTCAGTGTGACAAAACTTTATGCATGACCTCTGTGACTTAGAAATGCTGCAGGCAAAATATTTCCCTCAGAGATAGGGAACTAAAAGCATTTGCGATTCTAAGAACGGACATACACAGTAGTGCTCTTTTTAACAAAATATCTTCAGGCTATTTGAAATAATAAACAGCGTGGAAATGTGGTAATGAAGAGGAAGATTACCTAAGCAGACTGTGAATGAACACTCTAGGAGAACAGAAAAGAAAAGAGAAGATTTAAAGAATTCGCTTGCAGTAGCTGGGCTGGCTTGCTAACAGAGGAATGTCCTTTGAGTCCTGTGGTTTTTATTTCTGAGATTATCTTCAGATGTATAGTCTCTCATTTGGCTGGTCACTTGTCAATTACAACACCTTGCAAAATGTGTATAAGAATTAGATAGATGACAGCAATGCAGTAAAGTTTCCAAAAAAAATTACACTGGGAAGTCTCCCTAGGCTCTCACCCTGCAGTTACAATAGCTATGACTACCAAGCTGTGAAACATAAACAAGCCATATGACTCCTTCTACACAGGTTGTAACAATGAGACTAATAATACTGGAAGAACATAACAGCAAAAACTGAATGTAACTAGAAATTTAGTGGTGCTGGGCGAGCAATGAATACACCATAAATAGAGGAGTCAAAGCTAGTCATATGCAGTCCCTGACACATTAAAGGCAAAAGTGGGTTGACCTTGACTGGACACCAGGTACCCACCAAGCCATTCTATCACTCCCCTCTTCAGTAGGACAGAGAAGAATGAAAAATAAGATGGAAAAAAATCTCAAGTCAAGATAAAGGCAGTTTCATAAAGTAAAAGCAAAAGGCCACTTGTGGAAGCAAAGGGAAAACAAGAAACATTACTCTCTACTTCCTAATAGGCAATGTCTGGATACCTCAGGGAAGCAGGGCTTCAGTATGTGTAGCAGATACTCTGGAAGGCAAATATCATAATTAACTTATGACCCCTTCCTCCTCTTCTCTGAGCTTTTATTGCTGATCTTATGTCATGTGGTATGGCATATCCCTTTGGTCAGCTTGGGTCAGCTGTCCTGGCTGTGTCCCCTCCCAAGATCTTGTCCACCCCCATCCTACTGGTGTGTTGGGTGAAAATTTTGGAGAGACAGCCTTGATGCTGTGCCAGCACTGCTCAGCAGAAGCCAAATACTTGGTGTGCTACCAGCACCTTGCTGGCTACCAGTACACAGGACAGCACCATGGGGGGTTGCTGTGGGGAAAACTAACACTATTTCAGCCATGCTCAATACAGCAGGAAAACTAAATACTGTCAGAAGACACCTGTGATTTTCAAGTCTTAAAATTATTTAAATCTTCAGAAGTCTGTAGCATAGCATGTCTATGAAGTACAAGATAAATGTTACCTGGTATTTGTAAAAGCATATGCCCCCAGACTAAGGTCAAATAACTTCTACGTTCTGCTGATCAATGACCTATTTTGTTGCTATTTATCCCTGCATCCTTTACACACCTCATATACTTTCTTAAGGATATGAATCAAATAGTTTGTGATTCATATCAAAACCTAGGGTCTAGGTTCATGATATGACAATACTTGAATTTTCAAAGTAGATAGAAAAAAAAAGAAAGAAAAGAAAGATACTTTAACATGTTTACATTTAAATTTAAATTTCCATGGGGAAGGTAAAGAGACCATGACAGTAAGAGACAGTTGCTTCTTTCCGCTGGCTGCTCAAGTGATGTGTGATCCAAACAACCGATCTCTTGCTCCCAAAGAGCTGCTCCTGTTGTCACTGACAGCAGTTGCCAAATCATGGCTATTTTTGTGAGGATGCAACACCATACAGAGGCTCAAAAGCTGCACTCAGCCTTTCTCTTCAGACAGATCTCAGGAGCTGAAACTCCCACTTCTGCCCCTTTCTGTCTCTTTCTTTTCTGCTCAGTTAAAGTAGAACCTACGCCCCTTTTCTATATCTGTCCTCCCTCTGTCCAGAAAGTGAAGGTATGGTAAATAAAGGTAAGGTGAATAAAAGTGAACAAAGGCAGGTTTTGGGAGGAAAACTCAATGTAAGTTAAAAACCTGAAACTGGGGAAGTGGAAGAAGCAATGGTAAAGCAGAGTGGGGAAGAACGACCAAGAGCTCACAATAATTCAAATACCTTTGACTTCCTTTGCAATCCCTTAAAATGTTACTAAAATTCTATGTCTCATTCTTCCTTGAAACTCCATTTGCTGTTTCCTGGTTTTCCCTCACATTCCCAGAAACCCAAATGACTCCTCTCAACTCTCTCTCAGACTTACATATTATTCCTCCAGCTCATATTTTCCTCCTTTATTTAATTTCTTGCTCTGTTCTTTCCAAAAAAATGTATTTTGTCTGCATTTCTGAGAAGCTGAGAGGTCTGATCTTGGAGCAGCTTCCAAAGTCCTGGAAGATGCATAACAACATATCTTTACCTCAGGGATGTTACCTGGAAGAAAATTTTCCTGCAGGGATCTAGGAACCATCATTCTTTTCCCACAGGAGATATAGCAAGCTTAAAACCTGCACTTATTACGCAACAAGGGTGAGATTCATGAATGCGTTTTAGGACCGATTACATTAATGGTTATTGTTACATCCTTGCCAGTCACAGCCACTTAGGCTAAGATCATGTTATGCCTTAACTGAGTTAGGTCGTACCTGAGGTCTTTGCCAGATATCTCAAGGCCATAAGAGTCAGCTGAACAGGATCAGTAATTCTAAACTTAGAGTAAAGCTAAACTGGACTGTCAAAAACCAGTGTCGGAGATACTCTATGTACTAAGTACATGGAACACTATATGTTGCTTTAAAAGAAAAACAAATGGATAACATTACATGGAATGAGTCATGAAGTCTGTTAAAAATCAACTGACTATTGCTTAATGGGATAAAAGAAAAACAGAAAAATTTAAACAAAAGAATTTATTAAAATTTGGGACTAGCAGTCGCAGGGTTTGTTAAGTATTTTTCCTATACACAGGGAGAAGCAAAATCCATTGCCTCATATCTGGACATAATTCCATTGCAGCAAGTGGATACAACTGAGCAATTATTGTACTCAAAGTGTGAGAAATCATTGAGCATAATCTGAAAGAAGACATTTTAAAGCATACCAAATTGAGACCTCATTTATCTAGAGTTATATCCCTGCTACAGTTTCAGCATGGCACCATGTATGCACCAACTCTTGTGTAAATCTTGATTTGCCCTAGGTTTATGAATTCATATGTTCCCTGCCTTAGATAAACTTACAAGTGAGAGCAGAAACAAATAACACTTTATTATATTAAACCTTGGAGGTAAATGTTTTCCAAACCACAACTATTCAAGGGAAAGAGAAATTCAGAAGAGAAAAATACTTAGAAAAACCCCTAACTTTGGAGGTTAGGATATACAAAATGACAGCTAAAAAAATGTGGCGAACATTATGTTAACAGAGATGTCACATCAACATGCCCAGAGAGAGGAAAGTTCCATTCTGTATTACAAACGACTGACCATATCTGATCTAGTACTTCTCATTCTGGGCTTCTCCTTACCTGAAAAAATCAAACAAACAAAGAAACAAAACCCAAAATAATTAAAAGATATTAAAACAGGCGGTAAAGTTGCTGCAAGAGGACAGAGATCTGTAGAGACTAAGGCGTGAGGAATGATTTAAAGTGGTTGCTTTAGTAGACATAAAGAGCCAGATACTCATCTGGTTTAAATCAGCATGGCTTAAGTGAGGATTTGGTCTAAGCAATCTCTAGACATTTGCCAAATGTGTACAAAAGGAGTGGATATATTGTGGAGGGTATATCCAATAGTAATAGGGTCAAATTCATTAAGAAGGTATAGACAGGATACTAGGAAAATATTAACAGTATAATATGCATATATTTAGGAATGTGTCTCCCAATAAGATAAATATTTCAGGAGCTATTTCATATGAGACACACGTAAAGAATGAAGTGTATATCCTGAACAACAGACCTACATTAGCCAAAATGAGTTACCTACGTTTTTTCTATTATGCATTTGCCGTGATTTTCTGAAGCATTTGCAGTCTGTATACTTGTAGTATTGGTGGCACACTAGCAAGACATCTGGATATGATTCCTATGTAATATTTGAGATAGAACTGATCTAAAATTGAAAGAGGTGAAGGAGGTAAAAAAGGGAGGCTGTGACTAATGAGTAAGGCTGTCTATGGGCAATCAGAGTTAGAGATGGGAAAACTGCAAAATCATCCTTCTAAACACACTTGTCCTATTTACTTGTCAGGTCATTTAGGTGAGGAGACGATTATAGGGAGGAGACAATTTTGGGCATCCAAGAAAGACTTGATCATGTTTCAAAAGCACCTACACATAGCAGATGAAAAATATGGAGCATGTAAAGGGTAGAGAAAAGGGAGGAATGACCTCCAGCAATAAAGAATGGCTACAGGAACCACCCACACCTTCACATTGGAAATTATCACACTGTATCTTGCAATTCTTCTAACTGATAGTTTTCTTAGAAGAAGAAGAAGAAGAACAACAACAACAAAAATCCACTGTTTATCATCTGTCTCGTCAATCTGGCGTTCCTACCAAGCTTTGGCCTGAAAATTAAATAAAACAACCCAGTCACATCCTAAAGAGAAGAAAACAAAGCAGCTGAAGCTGTAGTATGCCTTTTTACAAATCAGACTGGGTACACACCACAGGGCAGACCCTCAGCAGGTGTTAAGTGATTTCAGTACACTGAGGTCAGTGACCTTCGCATAAACATAAACATGTTTTTGGCCCACTGACTTGAAATTTTTGCTGTTAAATCTCCTGACCTTTGTCCATACTCCGGATTATACTGTAAACAGAGATTTGATTTGCAGGAGTATTTGCATGACATCCAGGGATATATCTGTCTGTAGCACTCAGAAGAGAAGTGGTATTCTATTAGGTGTGAAGAAAGAGCCTCCAGATTCTTTCTCTGTTGACAGCATTATGTTTACAGGAAGTTTTTAGTACCCTTGGATTTCCCGCTCTCTGCCAGCTCCATTGATCAAACGCAAAATAATTGATTTCATTATTTGAAGTTCAGTTTGATTAGTCATGGGATTCCCTAGTGGATTTTTTAAAATAAAAAGGCAGGTGCTATGTAAATTAAGAGAAGTACTTGTGTTTTAGTCTTTGGTAGTAACATTTTGTTCACACACTTAGTGTACTTGTCAATTTTATTAAATTCAAAGTTTAAATTCATATAGTTGTGCTGGATTTATGTATCAAAGAGTAAAAACAATGAAAAATGAGGGCATTTCTTCATGTTAACTCTTGTTCATTTTTAGTCAGCATCCTATAAGTTATATTTTTTCTGAATAAGTTTTCTAGAATGCTGTGGGGTTCCTTTTCTTTTGACTTTTCATGCTATTCATCTTGAGCTGACAT
>VZTU01005851.1:11180-68285 GCA_013400835.1 Zapornia atra | reverse complement strand
TAGACAATCAGACTGATGATATATATATATATTTATATTTTTCTTTTTACTCCCTTTGGAGGATAGAGTATAAAATATCTCCTGAATGGATTTTATTTTGTCATCTTCTCTAGGAATTTCCCCTGAAAGGGAATGCTAGAGAGTGGTTATAAATATAGTTTATATACTGTCAAGATAATGTTTCTCGAGTAAAGGCCAGATATATATTTGATGCTTGCCAGCTGCTTACCTCCTCTTAAGGAAGCATGCATTCTCCTCATATAGGGTCTACCTTTTTCTTGTGTTTTGGTTTTTTTTGGTTTTTTTTTTTTCCAGACATGAAAGTCATGAGTCTAATCTGCCAATTGTATACACTCGCAAATCAGTTGGAATTAACTCTATTTTTGAAACAAGCATATAGCTTGCATGGGAAAGACTATGTGCTTGTTCTTCCTTTGTTATCAGTTCTACAGTCAACCCAAGTCTGACAACTCTTCTAAGCACACTGAAAATATGGTGTGTCAAGGAAACTTTGAAAATAGATGTCAGTGGGGAATGATTAGGGATTTCAATGAACACGCCATTTGTTGTATTTAGGATTCTCGTAGGTACTATGGGTAAAGGGAAGAACAACCACTTCAACTCTCTGCTCTTAGACACAATTAATTGTTCACGTATGCCTGGATCATGAAAACATTTAAAAATTATAATAATATTGAACTTTTTTAAAAGGGCTATTTATTTATTGAGTGGTTATCAATTAGATAAAGAAAATGCTTTAGGTTTTTCATTGCTATAATTATTTCACCCTTACTCTTCAATTTTACAGCTAAAAATGGGGCAAAGAAATCAAGCTGTAAATGAAAGCAGAAGAAAACAACCCATAAATCTATATTGGTCACAACCATTTATGTAACTTTTACTTGAAATAAAATCACTAATGGAAAAATTCAGCCCTGAGATTTTGTTAATCTACTTTTGATGTATAAATTTCAGAAACAGCATCTGTTCTCCTGAACATTGGTTTAAGTATATTTATTGGTCTTGAATTTTAGGAGTTATGTATTGATTAAGTAGTTAAAATAAGCAGCTCGTTTCCTCCGGAAAAGCAGGGAGCAAGGAAATATTGTATTTTTTTATCCGAAATAATCCCCTAATTTTTACTGTGAAATAAAGTTGATAGTTAAAAGACATCTTTTTTGGTGCTATTTGTGTACTAGCCAATCTCCTCCAATTTGGTTATTTGGAACAACATTGTACATAGAGACTAAATCTAACTTTAATTCCTCTTTCACTATTAAAATATCAAACTATATCTTTATATTGCAAGGGAGTGCTCATTACTGGTTAAACTATGAGGTACAATTGAAGAACAATATATGCTTCAAAGATGCTCCTGGACCAGGAAACTTTTCAGAAAGAAAGAGGATGTCTATTGCTCAAGGTATAATTGTCTTCTTTCAGGGCAACTTATTTTTTAATTTGAAGTAAGTACTTCAAAGAGATTCAAAGTGGGCTATCAATCCTTTGAAGCTGTCAAGAGGTAATGATTTAGGATTTCCATTTCAAAGAATTTTACATCTCAGATAAAATGGAACAATTCTATTGAAAACCAGAAGATCCAGGCCCAGAATGACAACAAGACAGCTTCTAAAGGATCAGCTAAAAGAAGTGACATGCTTTTATTGTTCCTTGGTGAGTATTTTGACCTATATATGCCTGGATTATGTGAAACTATGGGTTTAATGCTAAGTAAACTCAATTACTCTCTGGAAGCTAGGCTAAATAAAATGACATCCTCTGGGTCATTAACACAAACTGTTACCTTTGAATGTTATGTTTTGGGAAGTATATTTATTTATTTCAGGATTTTATGCCTATTTTTAAAAAAGAAAAGACAGATACAGTCATCTATCTAGTTGAATGTATATATACATGTGCTACTTAAATGAGATTAACTTCTAGTTTCTGAATAAATCACTGAGATTTTGACAATTACTTTGAAATATCTTTTCTTGCTTAGAAATGGAGAGAACATATATCTTATTTGGTCAGGATTAATTCCAGGCAGAAATAAAGAGGTAACATTGCTGGGAAGCAGACTGCTGGGAAGCAGACTGCTGGTGGCAGTGAAATTCCTCTGGTCAGACTGCCTACCTCACTTAACCAAAGCTCTGGGACATCAAGCTAAGTAATACTGCTGTGACAAAAATGAGAGTTGTAAACTATTTGCCAATATTTGGCACATTTTTCTTTCCCAGCAGCAACACTGATTGTGACTTTCAACATATCCCAGACTGTGGATATCAGCAAGAGCAGAAAGGCCCATTCCCCATGATCTTCCATGAAACTTCACACCTTTTCTTCTCTGTGGCAGAAATGACATAGCTACAGCCTAGCTAAGGTTCCTTGCTCTTGAGGTTCCTCTGTAATGCTGAGAAGCCTTCGTCTGGCTGTAGAAACAAAAGCAGAGTGAATTTCATAAACATTGAGGTTATCAAGTCTAATTAAAACTTTGATTGCCTTTATAGAAATATAAACCCAGGAATATTTCAATCTTCTTTTGAAATCTTAACTAATTGAACTGGGTCACTTTCTCCTGGTAGTAGGACATCCAAAATAGTCATTATGTTCCTCAACATAAGGCAACAGTTCTTAATCAGAAAATTAAATTCACTAAACTGGTTAGATAACTGAGAAAATAAGAATACAATTGATCTATATGCATATTGCAGAAAGCTTTTCTGGCAAAGATATCTCACTAATAGGAGAGACTATGAGAAGGATTTGGAGAGACAAATTACCCCAGAAGAATGTACTTTGATGTGGAAAAGAGAATCAATCACCTCAATTTGTAGTACACTAAAGAAGATTTATATAAGATATAGTTTCACTTGACACAAGTCAGGCTCATACATAGAGAATATTGGAGAGATTGAGATAACAAGGAAATTTTATGTATTTTGCAGGCATAACTAAGTGCAGGGAGACCTGGATAGTGTGTGAAAACAAGCAGTAGAGATTTTTCAGTGAGATTCCTCGTCTCATTTCTAGAAAAAGTGTTATACTTGACTCTGGCTTTTTTTTTTTTTTTAAAGTGTTAGTAGCCATTAAAGTACTAGATAATTTCTTATTAAGTATTAATAAAAATAATTTCACAGAGGAATAGCCCCCAAAAATAAAGGACATGGTGAAAATCTGAACCCATCAATTATATATTCAGAAATGTATAATAATAATATGAATTTATTTTTGTGCAGCATGGCTTTAATTTAATAAATGTGAGTACTTACTTAAAACACTCAAATAGCTAGTGGTCTATATGATATAAGAGACTTATCAAATCAAGTGACCAAATACTGAAAACACACTATATTACTAAATGTTTCTAAATCAAAACAAATAAAAATATGAGATTTAAGTTACAATTTTGTTGTTACCTTTAATGTGACAGTCATCTATAACTCCTTCTGATATTCTAAATGGTTATTACAATGCCTTTTGTTTTGGGGAAAAATAAATTATTGTTGAAATATTGGCATTTCTCTGGTTTAACCTCCTTTCTGAGATGAAAATTTGCCTGGTTAAATACTTTCAGTGATCAAAAACTCATATCACTGAAGATGAAAGAAAGATTGGTAAACCTGTAAGAGGACAGAGTAATAACGAGCACTAAGAATAATTAAGAGAAACAAAACACGCAGATAACTATGAATCCCTCTGTCTTTCCGTTGTTATTGAAGCATTTGAATTCTGTATTTAACCTATATTTCAGCTTTTGATTTGATATTTATTAGAAAGCTGACACACTGGGGAGACTGTACATAGTCAAATAAGGATAGTTTTGTAAATAAGTCCTGTGTTTATACTGTGGCAAATCTCTTTCATGTTACATTAGTGCCCATTGGAAGAAAAATGAAACACTTTAATTTCAATGGGGTTACTTTTAATTGATGCTAGTGTATGAGCCTGTTAAAGATTTTGATGAGTTGTTATAGGACATAAATGACAGCAGATATGGACAGTAGCCTTTAATTCTTGGTATAATGCACTACCTTCACACCAAGCATTCAACTATAATGATTTTTAGGACAGCACGTAGCTAAGCAGAAAGCACTGCAAGACTTGCTTCCCTTCATTTCATTCCCCTGCTGTCCTGAATCTACTTATTTAGACCCTAGCCAGTATTTTTCATGTGATTCTCATGTCTAGATGGAAAGCAAAAAAAAAAATTAAAAAATCCCAGACCACAAGCTATTTTAATTTCTTTTGAAAAATGAACACCAATTCTTTTTAACACAGGGAAATAAATGTCATAGAGACAAAGAAAATTCTGGGCTCAAAATAAGTTGTAGCAATTGAGACTGATTCTGTATAATTTTGATAAATTTTCCTGGAGCTATGGCAAGGGAAGAGAGAGGTGAAAACATAACCCCCAGCATTCTGGAAATGCTTTGGCCACTGGCCACTTCCAGCGGGAGGATGCTGCTACAACAGCATTTCTGTACAGAGTGAATGCTAAGCTATTTAATGATTTTTTACTGCACTGTTCTTTGCCTTCCTTTGGTGTTTCACCCTTTCAACTGCAGCATTTGACTATTAGACTTTGATGGTGGCAGGCTTTACCAGGGGCCGCACACATGATCCTTCTTCCATGAGAACAGGAGAGACAAGAAACAGGCTTGAAAGGGGGAGCCATTAAATAGGGAGACATCCAAAACAATGGCACCTTCAGCTCCATGTCTAATTTAACAGCTAGAGTAGCTGCTGTGATACTCAACATTCATTTGAATACGTCAGAGAAGCAGTCACTTCAGAAAACAGCTGAAGATAGGAGGGCAAAGCAAGGAAAAGGTAGAATTTCTTTTCCTAAAGAAAAGAAGTCACAGGAAAGACAGGAAGAAATTGCTCTTCCCCTAGGTAATTGCGTACTATCTCTTACTGACAGCACAGCACATTGTTAAGGTTACAGTTTACACTGTGGAGTTTGTCCCTGTTTCCTAGAATTTTTAATGGGCGTGGGCAGTCTTAGTTTGTCTTGTTGAGGAGCAGTGGTTTTCCACTCCATCCCACAGTGTCATCATTTCAGACACAAGAAATAATTTGCTACGGAAAACATCTTTTTTTAAAATTTTTCTTTTTCTTTCTTTTTTTTTTTCTTTTTTCTTTCTTCACAGGAGCTGAGCTAATTCATTTTAAAAGAAAGTATCTCCATTTAGGATCCCACACTGAGAGTGTCACAAATTATGTCGATTCACCAAATTGGTGGCTGCCAGCAAACAGCTGAGAATTGCCAGATTCAGCTAAACACTTTGGCTCAGCTAACATCCTCCCATGGAAAAAAGTCATGGGATGGCCAAAAATCAGGCAGAATGATCTGCAGGCTCGAGCCACAGTTTCCACTGCATCATGTGCTGAGGAATGTGGTGGGGGGGGATGGGTCTGGACACCCACAGAGCCAGCAGGGATCTCAGCCCTGTGAACCCACAGGGACTTCTGTGGGATGTTTTTCCCGTGGATTCATCAACCCTAAGGTATGCTTGGAAAAGCATCTCACCCACATATAGGCCCAGACCATGACCATGTGTTGTCCCTGGCTAGCCATCCCTTAAGGTTTCATACGTGCCTTGGGGAAATTTACAGGTGCAGTGTGGGAATTGTGCAAAGCTCTTCTGCCAATGTCAACAGTAACTATGTAAAGAAAATGCCTGTGGCTTTCAGTGAGGAGGAACATTTCTCTGTTCCAGCGATGCCCTCTCCCTGAATAGTTGCACTCTCAAAACCCAAAGACCTCTGTTTGCACGCAGCTTGCATGCAGTGCCTTTCATGTGACTAAAGGGGTAGATAAGACAATGTTACTTCATCCCTCCCTCCTCCTGTCAACGTTTGGACCAAAAGACTGGTTTTTTTGCTCTTTTCAACCCCTCCATGGGAGGAGTTAGAGGAGATTACACAGTTATTTATCATGTGCAATTCACAGTCTTCTATGTATGGTTAGAAATTCTTCTCGCAGCATGAGTTTTCCAAAGGCTGCATGGAAATGAAAGGATGCAGCTTTCTTTTAATTATTCTGGATCTCTCTTCCCAGCTTAATGCAGAATTTTATTCTTGTGTTGTCAAGGACATCAATACACAGTTCAAAGTTTAGGGGAGGGAGGGTGGTGAGGAAAGTAATGAGGGATGTTTGTTCTCTTCTTTTGAAGATAAAATAAGAAATTACAAATGAAAGTTTGTCAGAGTTAATGGACTGAAATAATTTTACATTGGCTAAGAAAGAAAAGCTTCTCAGTAGTGGTGTATTGGAAATGTATATTCTGAATGAAAAATAGATTTGCAATATCTCCAGATCATTACTAATACTTTTAAACATTATTTCTGTTTGCACCAGTTGCAGATGTGCTGTTACATCTCTGTCTTTCCGATTCTTCTATCTACAACAGGCAGATCCGTACAGCTAGAATAAACATGGGTGTTTCTTTAAGCTAGCAATCCAAAAAAAGAAAGAAGCTGCCAGGGAGAGAGATTCTTAACCCATTTCCCAGCCAGAAAACAAAAAAAAATTACCAGCAAAAATGATTCCCAGTCCAGCCAAGTACAAAGTTCTTCATTTAAGAAGCCAAGGACAACCAGAATCTCTCTCCTCACTCCCTCCTACCTCTTTCTCTCTCTTTTTTTTTTTTTTAATTTTCTTTTTTTTAATTCCTTTCATCTGGAAAAAAAGTTGGCATTCTAAGTTGTTCCTTCTCTTTCTTTTTTAGTGTGTCTAATTCATTAATTGTGAGGATTGTCAAGTATGGTTCAACTGCAATATAAAGCTTTAACAAAAAGACTTTTTTGGGTGAAATTTTCTCATATTTGTATATTTTTGAATCTGTAATTATGAGCCTAAATCAATTTATATAAAAGTTCATGGAAGCAGGATCCAACCTTTAAAATACAGTGCAGCAAGCATATCGATTTCTGGTGAATCAACTCTATTTTACAAAACAGTAATAGACAAAATCCAGCCCAGTGTCTGAACATTTTCTAAAAATTAAGCTAATTGAAAGAGCCAAATAAAGTTAACAATCAACAATTATCCAGTTAAAGGAGGCAAGATCAAATAAATAAATAAGATTAAAGATTTAGTGTCTATTATTAGCAGACTAACAGAATGGAATTGAAAAATTCATCGGCCCCAGACGGTAGGTTGATAAGGTCTTCCTGCAGCTAGGTTGGAATTCAGCTGGTACTTGGCATCAACATAGTCATAAGAAGAGAGGCTCCTTCCCATCCAATTATATCTGAATTTTTGCAACTTAAAGAGGTATACATTTCAATGGTGATTGGACAGAAATCATTCTTGTCATTTCCTCTGAATGACAGCGTGTCTGCATGATAGTGAGAAGACTTTCCCTCTGTCTGCAGTTTACTGTCAATTACAAGCAGTACTACTGTGAAGCCATGGGCACTGCAAAGTATTTTCAGTTAACAAAGAAGTATAAGTATCTAAAATGTGCACAGTATTATGTTCTGCTTCCTGTAGCACAGATGATACAGAATTCGTAACAGATGTTGAATATACTATCAAAGTCACATGAAAGGGAAGAGACATTGATCTTTGACCTCAGTACTGTCTGAGAAAATGTCACTGCTTTCTCATTGCTCTTTACAGTCTACTCTTCTATTTCATATAGGTTTTTACATGAATAGGTGCCATATTATAAAAATGACAGTGAGAAACATAGGAGGGACTGCAGTGATGAGAATATGCAACATTCATAAGGCTGTGCCTGGAACAAAAGACCTTTACAGAAGTCTGAGCCTGTCAGTCTGTGTCAAAGTCTTACACATTTAATAAAAATCCTTCTGCAACCAACCTTCTTCCTGAGTCTCAGATCATGGACCATTAAAGTCAACAGAAACTTTGCCATGCCTTTTATTAAGCCTAGGATAAAGCTCTGAATGATTATATCACATTTTCCATTTTGTCTTTTATTTTCTTCTGAGCTAATAAACTCGGGTTATAATGAACGCTTTTTAAAAATCAGCATTTAATTACAGTTAACTGAGATTTAGACCCTATTTATGTGCAAGGGACACTGTATATCGAAGATACTCATACGTAGCAGACACTATAACTGAAAGAGTGTTACTGAAAGCAAATGCCGTCTTTCTTTTAGAAAAAGTTTAGGAATAACTATGGCCTTCCAAACCTAATCTAAACAGTAAAGAGACGTTCCTAATGGAAGAGGTGCTGGTCATGAGAATAGATTAGTACCTCATTTGTAGCAGAATTGGACAGTAGTAGGTTGGACAGTTTGCCTTGGTGAAGAAAAACTTTACCAACCATCGAAACACCTGACACTGTGAATAAACCACCTGAAATATTTCTGAAAAATGAATGGATAGAAGTAGAAGGTAAGTAAATCTAATCCCTAAAGCTGTTGATGCTGAAAGAAAAGCTGTGAAGGCTACTGGCACAAAGACTGTATCTGACAAGGAAAAATAGCAATGTGTGATTTCATGAAAGCATTTACTGGTAGCCCAGGAAAATTTGATTTTAGAAACAAATTCCAAAATATTTAACCTTGTTTCAGTTTATTGAATTAAATTGCAGAGCTATAATCAACTTTTGAATTTCAACACTGAGTTTACAATTTAGCAATTTCACAATGCTACCACAATGTACCTACCAAATGCAGGAGATAATGCATAAAATCATTGGAATTTTCAAAATTTAAGCCAGGAATAATGGTTTGCACTTCATATAACAAGTACTTTTCTAAAACTTCAGGAAAAAAGTTATGAATTTTCAATTAGTAATCCACTGGCATTCTATAAATCTTATTTAATTTTGTCGATTATGCAAGAAAACGCAATATAAATTCCTGAGCTCTTACAAGGCTATTGGAAGGGTATCCAAGTACTGCATCTTACAAGCTGATGATTTTTTTAAATCTAATTTGTGACTAGACTGCTGTTTAGAAACTTTGAGAAAATTTGAGGAACAGAACTTTCAAATGACCCAGAGAAAGATACTGAAATTTTATTCCAAATGACGAATCATTAAAAAAAAAAAAAAAGTAAAAAAAGTTGAAGTTCTCTAGACTTCCCGAAGAACAATTCTCCAGTCTGTGATTCAAGCATGCAGCCTGAATATTGCAGAAGCCCTTGTACCTTTACTAGCCATGGTTCCAGCAAGTGGCTTGTTAAGAAGCAGTCTGAAATAAGTCTGAAGTAATTCAATATGCAGGAATAAATCAATAGTCTTATGGAACAACCCTTTTTAAAAATAAATTTAAATGCTTTAATTTAAAACGTTAATGGTAGAAAAGTATAGTAGGCGCTATAGTATCAATAGACTGGTGTTTATAACAGAAAAGCACTGCTGAGGCACAATTTTTTTAGCTGAAATTCCTTTTAGCACTTATGTAAACAATACTTGTCCTTTATAACTCCACATCACTCAAAACAAAATAAATGGGGGTCAGTCGACTAATTGTTAGCCACTGCTAAACAGGATCTACTTTTGAATTCTACTTTACTGTCCATGGAAAAAAAAAAAAGAAAAAGAAACAAAAAAAGCCCCTTCTGAGTCTCATTTCCCTGCTGCGTGAGGCTGGGAGGGCACACATGCCAGCAGTGGACTTGCATCACCGTGCACCTGAGAAGAGATGCACACCACAACTGCAAGGGCACTGCACTCTCTAAGCTCTCTTACTCATTTGTGGAGTAACCTCCACCAGTTAACCAGTGCTTGGGCTTGCTGCACAGTTTTGCCTTTCTTGCATTCCTATACCATTTTGAAATAATACCTACAATACAGAAACAAAAAAATAATGTGCTTGATGTATCATTTCAAGAGCCTCGTGTGTCTGCTCTTGAAAAAAGATTAATCTCTTCGCAGTTCCCTGTCTGTAAAATAACTTTTAGAGGTGACAGACCAGCGGGTTTCCAACTGTTTCTCAAAGTCCAATATCTAGAATACAAAGGTTTTCACTTTTCATCTTGTTTAAATTTTCTGTGATAAATACTAAAGAAGTTTCAGAGAGATTTTCCTGTCTGTTTTTTATCCAGTTCTCCTATGATCTTCAGCATCATGGTTGTGCAAAGATAGACATAAAATGTGAAGTGAATAGATATTTGGTTTAAAATAAATGCTTACCCTAGGCACAGCATAGCATAAAAGAACACTCCCTGCTGGTAACGAAGCTCCTCTTGGTAACTGAAGATTGTGGACACATGTACTGAGCTATTCTATAAGAAAATGTGCATGACAGGAGCCAGAGGAAATTGGAGAAAACCTTTTTGTTGCATAGATATAGCCTGGGAGCAAAATATTTTTTTTTCTGTTTCAGTATCTTGTTTGTATTGCCATTGTCAAATTAAAGTAACTTTCCTAATCATTAGTCTAAAGTGTGCTTTAATAATTTGAGAGATGAGTTGGGAGAATTCTTTAGGAGTAACCATCAATAAAGGCATATAAATTAAATAACAAACACATTCAAAACCAATAAAATTGGAAGTCTTAAAATAAATTCAGGTTTCTCTTACGTATTTTTCTAAGTATTTTAATGCCCTTCTTTTCCAATAGTGTAAATTTTAGCAAAATTGAAAAATTGGATTAAAACAAATAAATATAAAAGTTGCCCTGTGCTTCTAATAAAGTAATTATTAGGATTAAAAATGGGATTACAACTGCCAAAAATGAAGTCTGCTGACTTGTTTCTTTGTCATGATATTGTTGTGGCATAATACTATTAATGTTCATGCTTAATTAACATTATGTGAGACAGCTTAATTTGAAAACTCACTATGACATTTATAACCCACTTTTCCAAATGCATTTGCTTATGAACCCCCTCACTAGTGTGTGAAACTTTTCAGAGAGTGAAATGTCATATCAAATATATTAAAAGTTTTGAAAGCTATAGCATCACTACTCTGCTGAAAACCATCCTTACTATGTCTTCAAAGACATTATTCATGTACAAGAGTACGACCTTTCATATAAGTTTTTCATAATAAATTCAGTAGTTGTGAAACAAAATTGCTTTTCCCACAATAATGTTTTACTGAATATGTATTCATAATTGCTTGCATTCATAAAAGATAGAACAAAATGTTCTAGTATCTGGTTGTGACACAATTGAAATTCTAATTTTAAATTAGGTCAAAACATATAAGAAAAGGCTTCAGTGTGTGGAAGTTGATGCAGTAATTTCTGTATGACTCATTCAAATCCTACTGCGAAAGGTAATAGTTAAACCATTCATAACGAGAAAGTGTATCATCTGCTTTTCAATGCTTTAGGAATTTTGGGGCAATTATTTCTCTTAATAAGATCCCCTTTTTCCCAGTAGAATAGTGATTAAGGACAAAGGACCACTTAAAAAGAGTAATATTTTTATCCTTAGAATGCAGAAGACACTTTTCCCCTATTTTTACTCTAACTCATCCCTAAAACTCATTAAGATATTTATTTACTGCCACATTTTTATGTATACCAATAACTGGTATTGGTCTGGTCCTGTGTGGAGCCAGGAGTTGGACTCAATAATCCTTATGGGTCCCTTCCAATTCAGAATATTCTGTGATTCTGAGTCTATGAGCAGTGTACAACCACAATATTTCAAAATATCAAAAAGGATATTTTAATTTGTTACTGTCAATGTCTTTAAAAAACTGGGATATAGCTTAAAAATATTTTTATTCCCACTTTAAAAGGATGAGAAATGTTAATGATCTTTAAAATCCTCTGAAGTAGGATGTAATTTTGTGGATGTAGCTGCACTACCTGCAGATGCTGTTTGCCTTCAGTCTGTCTCTCAGCTCTCAGAGTAATTCCCCTGCTGCTCAGCAGGGTGGAGGAACTGGGGGCCAGGAGAGGCTTTCAAGTCCGTATCGGATGAAATCAGTCAGGTACACTCCAAACACCTTTGTCCTCTGCATAACCTGCTTGCTTGCCTGCCTGCCTTCCAGGGATTAGGAAGAGCAAACACATGATCTTTTTTTTGCTGTCAGAGGTGAAGAGATGGTAACCTGTGACTGAAAAGAAGAAACAAATCGCTGTGGGGCAGAGGGAAGGAAAGCAGCAGCAGCATGTACATCAGGCATGACTGGTTGCAAAGGGAAAGCCATGTCCTGGCCGTAGGCTCCTTAATCTAAAGCCGGATAATCAAAAAACTAACACGTAGTAATTGATTTTGGTGAGAACTGCTGATCGTGCTACACTTTAAAACAGACACTATATAAGCAGAGTAGAAATCTTTTTATCCAATTTCAGTTGTCTAAATCTAGTCTGTATTAAACACAACCTAAGCCGCATATGGTCTAAGCTACTCAACTAGGATTCTTCTACAGTCAATGAAGAGAAACAGACACCTTGAAAAGTGCAATTCATCCTTTGCTGGGAACAATTTCTAACACAGTCAATTTAGCTTTTGGATTTAGCACAGGATTGGTGATGTTTAAAGAACTTAAATTTGATGAAAGATGTCCCGCATAAATTTACCATGGGTAATTGCTCTTCTAGTATTGAAAAAAAAATTTTAAAATTACTAGGCAAATTAATCTCAGATGTCAATAGCAAGGTATTTTGCATATCTCAAAATCAAGAAAAAAGTGTTCTGAAAGTCATTCTTTGGATATTCCTATTACCAAGTCTTAGAAAGACAGCTAAAATGGAGCATGAAAACCTCACTTTTTTAAGTACTTTTTGGTAAATATCCAACCTGAGGATGCAATCCTTCCTTTCTTTTTTTTTTAGTGCTACTGTCTAATGTCAGTAAGACTGATAGCTCAACTAAGGTTTTTGCCTTACTTAACACATTTTTCTACTATATTGTGCAATAATTTAAATCACAGCAAAGATGATACAAGATACTGATAGCAATGTAAAGATCTGATGACTGAGAGACTGAAAGTGATGGGATGAGTTTTGGACAGTAAAACAAACACTAGGTAAGCAAACAGTGCCTGACTGATACCATTTTACACCTATTTTTTACAGAATAAATTACTTTCTAATGTACAGAGAACCAGTGAAGAGTCAGTCTCTCCTCAGAGCATTTTAGCAGTCAGTTGCACAACTTGCTTGCCTAATATTTTGAGATTATGTTTTTTACAGATTAGCCTGGGTGTTTCTGAAAAATCTGATTAAATTGTGGGCATTGAGATAAGATTTTATATATTACTCTAGGTAGCTACTGCATCTTCCTAAATCACCTACAGTTTTGAATGATGACTGCATATCCTCATGATGAAAAAAAGTTCATGTTCTGGTCATATGATGAATCTTTGTAATTTTTAGAATCCAACACATCAATTAATCACATAAATAACCCTTTCGTATCAACATCCAGGAGTGTTTTCCCAAAGTATGTACGATATACATTTAAGTGAGACTAAGCAACAAGCAATGGCAACGCTGGGGGGAGCGGGGGGAAGAAAAGGAAAAAAAAAAAAGTACTTTTAACAGACTCCTGTTTATATTCTTTTTCCTAAAAAGCTCAAGTAATAATGTTTAGAAGAATGGATGGCATCTCAACTGAAGATGCAAACAGTTTTCTATCATACTTCCTGTCAATTTGAGAGCTTGCCTTTACCTTAATGAAAGAATGGTCTGGAAACACACTTCGAATAAGTGAAAACAATTTTTAAATAACTTTTAACATAGACTAGAATAAAACCCTGACCCTATTGAAGTAAATACCAAATATCCATTAACTGCAACAAAGCAAGGATTTAATCTCAGCAGTTTTAATTTAATCTTTCTTTATGAAACTTTTAGGGGCCATTTATGTCCTATGGGTCTTGATCCACATAACAAATAGCTTGATGGCTGTCAGATAGGTTATTCTTCTGATATTTTTCTTCAAAGTGAAAATGAAAACGAGAGACAGAATTGTAGAGGAGCCAAAAAAGCAAGTGCTTCTTCCATGATGCAGAGAGGAGAGGAGCCATGGAAAAAATGTCATATAAACCAGCATGATTACTTGAACGTATCTTTTGTGGCAAAGAAAAAGAGACAATTGAGGTGTTGATTGATGATCCTAGATCCAGTTACAAAATGCAGACCTCAATGACAGTTTGAGAGGGAGATCCAAGATGCAAAAGATTTATAATTTCAATTGGCAGGTTCTTATTGACATTTCAGATATGATAAACTACTTTGAATTTGCTATTTCTGACAAATATATCCCATGTAGGTAATTTGGAAGGTTTGTAAGCTTTCCTATAAGTAGCTGAAGTACTACGATGACAGAACAGGTGCTGATGAAAGCCCAGTTTTGGATTTTTTCGCATTTATTTTTTTTAGTACTTCTCTAAGTAAATCACTGAAATGTGTGCATCTAGAGGTTTCTTTCACATAGTCTAATATACTCATATTAATAAAGACCGCAGTTTATAGGGAAAAATAATATATTTTTATTAGACAAATTAATATGATAGTAAAAAAAAGAGACAGCATGTTCAATTTTTCTAAAGCTACCAAGTGGCCCAATAAAATTTACTATTCCCTATTTTAACACTATCAAAGCTTTAGCAACAAAAAGAAAGGATGGGTGCACAATAGAAACATAAAAAAAAATCTTAGCTTCTAAAGTACTTTTGGAAAATGATGAGGTGTATATTTTGCTAAGTTGAAAACATACTAAAAATGGAAAATAATTATTCACTTTCAAGTGTATTGTTTTATTTTATTTGAAAATTTAATTTTGATTTTATGGAAAGTTGAGTGTTTTATTTTCAAAATATTGGAAGGAAACATGCTGTTTTTCCTCAAGCTTATTTCTTGTTATTTAAATTGAAAAACATCTTTACTTGGTTCACGTTTGCTTCTTTTCAATATTTTTATCCCATATTGAATAAGGTAATGTGAATCTCCTCCAGAAAGCTTTTAAGTCAGAAGTCTACATCCTGATTGGTTTCAGTCAAATATGAGCCTGTTTACATATGTGAGTCACAGTTAGACATTTGGTCACGTGCTTTAAATTTCCCCTATAGAACACAGCAGCCCTTAAATAAGCTGAAATATTCTTCAAGACATCTTCCATTCTGCAGAGGCAGTTTAGAGGAAATTTTATCAACTGTAATTAAAATTTACTTGAATTTGGTGGATGAAATTGGGTTGAATAATTATATCTTAAATATATGATAAACTAAAATTTGGAGGTTTTTTGTCATAATAGCTATTTTTTCCTTATTTGCTGACTGTTTTGCCCATATTATTTCTATTTTGCACTGCACAGTACATTAAACAAATAGTAAGAATTATTTATCTGTTTTCATTAAGGTTAGATTCAGCAGTATACATGAGCAAACCAGTGTATGAAAGTAGCAAAATTTTGGCTGTCTTAGGGTTTTGCATTAAAATATTACAGCATTATTTCACTACTAGTCAGGTAAAAAAACCTTGACAGGTTTCTCCCCAATTCAAGTAGCCGTCTTCTGCAGCAGCCAAGGACTAGCAGTCTTATAGCTGCTCTAGTAAATGTGCTATGTGCCAAGTTGTTCCAAATGTTTCTACTTATTTTCCTTCTTCTGTTTTTAATTTTTTAAATATATATATACACACATGCATTTATTTATATATAACAGTAATTGAAAATTATTCTTTACACTGATTAATTTCTACTTAAGGAATGTGTGATTCATCAATTTCGTTCTTCTATGCCATAATAGCTCAGATACATGTCTGAAATGTAGTGAATTTCAAAAGAGTAGTTAAACATAATTTACAGCACTCAGCCTGCCCTAGAATCCAAGCTTTTATTTTTTCTCATTTGAAAAAACTTCCCTCTTTTCCCTGTTGCTGTATAAATTAGCACAAAATAAGTATAAAATGCATGAGCTTTGATCCTGCCATTCAGCCCATTCAGGCACTGCTGATCCAATTGTCAGATCATGGCCCATCTGACTAAGCACAGGAAACAATGAACTGGCTGAATACAAAAGGCTGTCACCAATCTCCATGGGTGTTTTGCCTCAATAAAACTGGGCCCTTAAGTAATAGAATCAGAGCTCTAAATCTGAAATAAAGATGCATGTCTGAGGCTGCTAATTGTTTTCTGTTTTCAATATTTTTTTTTTTTTAGTACAAAAAGGAAAGAACAAAGGAAAACACTTTGTTCCAAGAGGAGGAGACCATTCAATTTGTTGGTGAATCATTTTTCCCATCTAGACTCATTATTTTCAATACATTGTACAATACTAATTTTAAGACTCAGAGAAATAAACATAGGGGACTATTACTGTGTAAGGATGAAATAACAATTTATAATGGCTAGGCCTAAGATTTAAGTTTGGACTCCCCTGAGATTTTGAATTATTTGATCTGCTAGCAATGTGTTTTCTGAGTTTGTTTTGTCTGGTATAACTTCTATGCTTCACTACCAATTTGTATGCATAACAATGGTATCAGTGTAATGAGTTGAAGCCTACTCTGAATATCACTAAGTTTGATGGTAATATTTAGAGTGTTCTGAGACCATGTGATTGAAAGTTCTTGTATGTATGATTTGAATGAGCAACCAAAGGTTCATTTATTCAATAAGAACTACTTTGGCCAGTCTTATTCATTACACTCCTTTAGAAGTGATTAAGAAGCACAAAAAGTAAGCCGCGTGGGACATTAGATTTTTTCGCATTATAACACAGTTAAAACCAGGAACTGCAACTGAGGTTTCCTGTTTCTTAAAGGAAAAAAAAAAAAAGTTTTTCAGCAGGAAATTCCATCCCCTTTCTAAATAGATTAATTTTTCTTCTGATTCTGATTCAACATTGTCACTTCAATTATCCTTGGTAATGTTTTTGGTACTTCTGCTTACATCTGTATTCTTCCCATTTTGTAAATGGGTATCTTAAACATGTAAGTCTAATTGCATGAAGTGAAAAGCTGTGACCCTGTGAAGAAGGACAATGCTTCCCAAAGGCATATAGTTAATCTCAGCTGTTATTGTGCATCATTCTGTGATGAAAGAAAGAAAAAAAAGTAAATCAGATACATCTTTAAACCTAGATATAGTCTTATCTTAGAGTAATAAAGTATCTGTTTCTCACTCAGATTTAGGGGTTTTTTGTTTTTTTTTTTTCCTCAAAGAGTATACTTTGATCCCAAAATTTGTTTTAATTTTCTCAAACTTATGTAAAAATTTCCAAAGAGCATAGAACTTTTACACTTATATTCAGACAACTGCATTCTTTTTAAAATGAAAATCGACATAGCTTTCTTATAGGGATTAAACAGGACTTGGATCATCACAGAAGAGATACCACAGTTTTTGTGGCTTAGACATAAATGTAAACAGTGAAGTTTAAATTCAGTCTGAAAACTTTGGATGTAAACAAGAACTCACATCTCAGTTCTAGCTGAGTGTGCTATAAATATAAAGCTAAGAAGCATGCATTAAAAAAAAGTGCTAACAAAATAAAACGAACAAAAAACTTTTCCCCAAATTCAAGGACTTTTGAACTTCATCCAGGGCCAGCTCTTTCTTGGAAATGATCCAGAAATAAAACCTAATCACAATAAGATTCTAAATGCTGATTCAACCAGAGACACTGTCATGTCCTAATGATAAATCTACTTCAGAGTACTATTAGGAAAGGTTTTATTTTTCCTTGATTTAAAAATTGGAGAAAATGTCCTGTCATAAAAGTTCACTCTCTGTTAGCTAAATTTATTGTTGCAGCAGGAGCAAATTTTAACAATAAAGCCTTCAACAGAAATGGGAAAATTGTTTTCATATGAGGTAAAATTTTGAATTCAGCAGCTCTAGTTTGTCTGTCCTATGGCAATGGGATATAAGCAGTAGTGGAATTTAAAATCTTTGGTGAGAGGAGGAAACCTGCCCCTAAAACTTCACCACTAGATATGGGGAGAGCAGATTTTAGGCTGCTTCAGGAACCAGTTGGTGAGGTCCCCTGGGAAACTGCTTTTGAAGGCATCAGGGTCCATTAATGTTGGTCACTGTTTAAGTACCACCTTCTAAAAGCACAGGAACAGGCAATTCCAAAATGTCAAAAGTCAAACAAGTGGGCCAGAAGTCTGGCTTGGCTGAAAATGGATCTTACTGAGTTTAGGTGGAAAAAGAAAGTGTATTGCCAATGGAAGCAAGGTTAGTCAATGAGGGAGGATTACTCTGTTCACTTTCATAGTGAGAAAATTTGTGCAGTCAAAGCTCATTTAGAGTTAAGGCTGGCCAATACCATGGCAGACAATAAAGAAGGCTTTTTTCAAATCCATTAAAAACAAGAGGAGAACCAGAGGGAACATTGGTCCTTTACTTGATGAGAAAGTCCACCTTACTAACAGGGGCATAAGACAAAGAAGAGATGTTTAATGACTTCTTTGTCTCTGTCTTCCACAGAGTCCGTGGGCTCTGGGACTGCAGATGTCCCAAGTTGGAGGACCATGACTGCAATAATGATAAATTCCTAGTGAACCCCAAGCTTGTGGGTGATTTTCTCCTCCACCTGGATCCATATAAGTCCATGAGCTGTGATGGGTTTCATCACAGGGTATTCAGGGAGCTGGCTGACGTCATTGCGAGACCTCTCAATTCTTTTTCAACTGTCTTGGGAATCTGGAGAGATCCTGGTTGACTTGAAGCTTGCAAATGTTGTGCCAATTTTCAAGGGTAAGAGAGAAGAATCTGGTAATTACAGGCCTTTCAGTCTCACCTCAGTGCCTGGTAAAATTATGGAGAAAATCATACTGAGAGTTATTGAAAAACACCTAAAGGACAACACAGCATTGGTCAAAGCCAGCATGGGTTCAGGAGAGGAAGGACCTGTCTCTCCAATCTAAATTCCTTTTACAACAAGGTTGACCAAGGGAAACCAACTGATGGCTTTTTTTTTATTTCAGTAAAGCTTGTGATACTTTGTCTCACAGCATCCTGCTGGACAAAATGTCCAGCATACAACTAGACAAAGCCATAATGCATTGGGTGGGCAATTGTCTGAAGGGTTGGGCCCAGAGGGTGACAGTAAATGCTGGCTTGTGGCCAGTTGCTAGTGTGGTTCCCCAAGGCTGCATTGTAGGCCCAGTTCTTTTTAACATTTTCATCAGTGACCTGGACACAGGACGAGAGGGTATCTCAAGTAAATTTGCAGGTGACTCCAAATTGGGAGACCTGTTGACTCTGTTGAGGTTAGAGAAGCCTTGCAGAGAGACCTTGAAAAATTAGAGAGGTGGACAATCACCAACAGCATGAAGTTTAACAAGTGCTGGATTCTGCACCTGGGAAAAGGGCAAACCTGGCTAAACATACAGACTGGGGGATGAGATGCTGAAGGCCAGCCATACTGAGAGGGATTTGGGGGTCTTGGTCGACAGCAAGTTAAACATGAGCCAGCAGTGTGACCAGCCAGCCAGAAGGACCAGCTGTATCTTGCTGTGCATCAAGCATGGCCTTGCCAGCCGGTCCAGGAAGGTGATTCTCCTGCTCTACATTGAGCTGGTACAGCCTCACCTTGAGTACTGTGTGCAGGTTTGGGCACCACAGTACAAGAGTGACACAAAACTGTTGGAGAGCGTCCAGAGAAGGGCAACAAGGATTGTGAAGGGTCTGGAGGGCAAGTCTTTTGAGGAGAGGTTGAAGTCCCTCTGTTTGTTCAACCTCGAGAAAAGGAGATTGAGGGGAGACCTCATTGTGGTCTATGACTTCCTGACAAGGGGGAACAAAGGGGCAGGTGCTGATCTCCTCTCTTTGGTGACTAACGATAGGACCCAAGGGCATGGCATGAAGCTGCAACAGGGGATGTTTAGGCTGGATATTCGGAAGAGGTTCTTTACTGAGAGGGTGGTCGGACACTGGAACAGGCTTCCCAGGGAAGTGGTCACAACACCAAGCTTGACTTAATTCAAGAAGTGTCTGGATGATACACTTAGTCCAATGCTCTGACATGGATGGCCCTGCGTGGATCCAGGAGTTAGACTTGATGATCCTTATGGGTCCCTTCCAACTTTGTAAAACATGCAATCACATATAAGCTCTATTACCTAGAAGAAAAAAAATGCCTTACATTTCTTTTACATGAATAAAAGAACCACACAATGATTGATCTGTGTTGTCTTTTTTACCTGGTTCTGGATGTTCGGCAAAATGGAACAGGGATATAGGTGCATCTCACATTATGATAGGTTTGTCATCAGCCTTGGACAGCTCTGCTTGCAGAATTAATGCTTTGTAAGTATGTTTATTTGTGTATTGTTGCTATTCTTTTATACAGTAGTAGAATTTATAATGGAATTGTAGAGGAATTTATAGATTCTAAAGGAAGCCTAACCATGCATTTTGTTAACTTGAGGATGTCTAATGTTTGTTCAGCTTCTACCTCGAAAATGGACTATTCCAACTGAAATATCCATGCAGCAACAAGCTTGTTTATGAGTAATAACACTAGGAGGAAGAAGAAAAATATCATTGTGAAATGCTGCTCAGATTCACTACGTTGTAAGTGGGAATTAAGGAATATTTGATCCAGAAGGCTTCTAGAAATCCACAATATCCTGGGTGAAAACCAGACATATCAAAAGCAATAATTTTCAGTTCTATATGTGCTTTTACACATCATTTTATCCTGCAAATAAGTATATGTTCTACCTTATCACAGCAGCATTTAATTTAGGACCTGATTGCAGATAAATAATTCTCACCATTACCAAGACAAAAAGAAGCAGATCTCAGTGGGTAGTAATATGAAAAAATAAAGAAACTCAGGAAATATTTCTGTGGTTTTTTTATCACAAGTGGAAGCTGGCATCCAAAGGGAGCAATCTCACTTTTCTAATTGCTCCAGTTGCGTTTTCTCAGTTTTTCTTTAGTACTCCTATTTGCACTGTGAGGCAGAAGGAAGAACTGTTCAGACTGTGAATAGAATTCATAATCAAAGGAAAAAAAAACCCACAATGTTTTAATCTGGAGCTGGGCTCTTGTCTTGTTTCACGGGTAGCTCTGTAAATGTTAGCTTCATGAAAGTGGCAGGATTTTCAGCTGCACTCCATTTGAGTTTAGAGTGAAATCCTAAGAAGTGTTTTAGTGAATTTAATCCAGGTTTCTGTGGGACAGAAAATGTAAAAGCAATGACTTGAGAGGTAATTGCATCAAAGTATGTCCTTTACATTTTTGCCCATTGGAAGCTGATTTAATATTTAGGCACGTTATATTGTTATACTACATATGATAACATGTTTTGTTAAAAAGATTGCTTCCTAGAGGGTAAAACACTGATAAAGTTAAAAATTGCAGAATTTCATTAATTTTCTTTGATTGCCTTTCATCTCAGTTTTATTAAGTTTAGTAATTAAGAGAAAATGGGTTTTTTTTCCTTCTTATACACAGTAATAACTGAGTCGGTCAGCTGTTCCCTTCTTTTTTTAAAGCATGGAGTGTCCTCTTGCAATTTAAATTTATGGAATGTGTGTATGTGTGTTTTTACACGTGTGGTCTGTTAACAGTTTCTGACATGTTAAGGCCACTAGACAAGAGGATGAGCTGTCAAATTCATGGAGCATGTCCTAACTTGATAAGATTAATGAATTACCTCAAGGCTGGTATTTCATTCTGATTTTTTAAAGTCACATACTTTATGTTAGACAGCTCCACTAAGGTGACTTTTCACAGGCAGAATAGGCTGTATAAACTTAAAATCTGCCTTCTTAAATGGGTTATCAGTTTCAGAAAACCTTAAGGAAGAAACTCACTACAATGGAGATTAAAGGAACTGTGTGTTGATGTTGTCATCTGAAACAAATACATGGGTTGCTATCAGATGACTCATACAACTTGCAATTTTTCAGAGGACATGGCAGTGAAACATTCGCATTGTCAGTGAAATATTAGAACCATTTACACTATACTTAAGCAAAAATCGGTTTAGATTTTAAATAGATTCTATTGCAGTCTCCTTTATGCAATACAAATGCCTCTGAGAAACTGAATAAGCAGCTACCAAGCAATAAATTGCGGATTTTATCATATTGTTCTGAAAAATCAGTTTCTTCACCTTTACACATTGAAGAAGTAGCAAAGAGATGGAAAAGAACTGATTTTCCTCTCTTTTTTATTCTGTATTCAATTATAGAAGCATAGACTCATAGAATACCAGGTTGGAAGGGACCTCAAGTATCATCTGGTCCAACCTTTCTCGGCAAAAGCTGTCTTAACAAAAGCACCATCTAGACAAGATGGTCCAGCATCCTGTCCAGCCAAATCTTTAAAGTGTCAATATCGGGGAATCTATACTTCCCTGGGGAAATTTTTCCAAAGGCTGATTGTTTTCATTGTGAAAAAATTGTCCTCCTGTGTCCAAATGGAATCTCCCTAGAAGTAACTTGAACCCATTACCCCTTGTTTTTTTCCATGTGAGTCCTTGTAAAAAACGTCTCCATCTTCTTTGTAGCTCCCCTTAAATACTAGAACATGGTAATGATGTCACACCTAAGCCTTCTTTTCTCAAGCCTGAATAAACACAGTTCTCTCAGCCTTTCCTCACATGGTAGGCTTCCTGAGCCCTTCTCTGGTCCCTCTCCAGCCTGTCCACATCTTTTTTGTATAGTGAGGATCAAAACTAAACACAATGTTCCAGGTGTGGCCTGACAAGTGCTGAGTAGAGAATGATAAAAATTTTGATGGTGATGACCATGTTGATGGAACCCAGCATCCTGTTGTCTTTCTTTGCCACTGCAGCACACTGTTCACTCATATTGAGTTTGTTGTCCACCAGGACCCCCTAGCCTCCTTCCACAGAGCTGCTCTCCAGCCAGGTGGATGCAAGCCTGTGCTTCACTCATGGATTACGTTTCACCAGGTGCAAGGCCTTACACTTGTCCTTGTTGAACTTCATAAAGTTCTTGTTAGCTGACTCTTTCAGTCTACCTAGTTCTTTCTCCACAGTGGCTTTCCCTTCTGAAATGTTTACTTCCCCACTCAGTTTGGTATCATCCAAAAACTTCATCAGCATGCACTTGATCACATAAGCCATATCATGGATGAAGATTTAATGGTATGGATAGAATTTCAGCTTCAATCTAATTTTATGCTACTGTTACCCACTTACTGTGTCTAGGTTCATAAGCATAAATATAAATCCTTGTCCTTTTATTTTGTTCATGCAAACAGTCAGCAAAAAGCCTTGGATAAAATAACTGAGCCAGCTCAGACTCAGGGAATGAAAAGAAACCAGCAGAGTACTTTCAGGAAGGGTTTTGAGGTGCACTTCATAGAATCACAAAATCATAGAATGTGTTAAGTTGGAAGGGACCTTTAAATGTCATTTAGTCCAATCCCCCTGCAGTGAACCTTATTCTAGAACCTTCTCTAGACTAGGTCGGTCAGAGCCCCATCAAGCCTGAGGTCCAGGGATGGGGCCTCCACTCCCTCACTGGACAACCTGGGCAACTTCTTTCTTGACTATTGCACATCCATCCCTCAAAGCTAAAAAAACAGTGGAATTCAGTTTCCACCTGAAAACAGAAAATATATGTCAAGGGTTTTGGGAGGTGTTTTTCGTTTGGTTTGGTCAGCGCACCATCCCCTCTCCATTTTTACTTACTAGTACTACTGCCTTTTCAAGTAGTATTTCCTACTACATATTTAACAGGACAGTTCAGGATCTGGTGTATTAGGAAAGATAAAGTGAGGCTAAATTGGAATTAAAAAGGGAAAGAAAAGGACAGATTGGAAGACAACCAAAGTCCAGGAAGAAACTCCCAACTGACTCAGCAGGATCTATATCAGCTTTTTACAGCAGCCCAAGATCTTAAAAGAAAATGGGGAGGAAAAGTTTTAAGTGAACTGACAAATAAGGTGAGAGTAAAATGGAAAAAAGAAGAGTGAAAATTAATGATAGATTAAAAAAAAATAAACAGAGAAGCATCCTCTGAGAAGAAATCAAGTTGCACTGTATGTCTAGCAAAGACACAAAGGTGTTACATCAATAACATCTTTGTATGGCTGTACTTTTCAAAGAAGACTGTACATTCACTCTCCTTTAAAGAAAATCAGCTGGGACACACAAAAACATGTTTTAGGGAAGCAAAAAAATTATTGAGAATGCTGTCATCTAGTAGAATAGCAGCTGCTTAGAAGAAGATTGAAAACAGCATGAGGAGTTTACACTTGTTTGCGGACAAGGGCAACACTTAAAGTTTCAGTATGATAATAATACGCTTGTCAGAGGAAATATCTTTATCCCATAAACTGATTTGAATTTTGAAAATTTCACATCTCTTTTTTTCATTATTAAAGGTTGCCTACAAAAAATGATAATCACTTTGATTTTCCCTCATTGTTCTAAAATCATGTTCAGAAAACATGTTTTTACTCTATGTCAAAACACATGGCTTGTGAGTATGCACAAGATTTCGAGGTCTTTTTAGCTTGCTCAACATTACTGTGAATATCTGCACAACTGATGAATAGTGAATTGGTGAATATATTCGAAATTCCAAAATACACCAGGGTGTAGCAAATCATTAAAACTCTGCATTCAGATTTATTCCAATATCTATGCTATTGTCAATGGAGTTAAAGTTGCTGAATTAGCAGTTCAACTGGCAGTGCTAAGAACTGCTAGAAATTTTGGAAAGGGAATGGATTAGAGGTCCTATGTATCCTACCACTCTGATTAGTACATCAGTGATGGTTAATGCAGATAGAGGGGTCAAGACACCCTGAGAAGGGGTTGCCAATATCCATCAGGGAGATACAGTTGTGCTGGAAAGTGACATTTATTATATATATTTTTTTAAATTCATGGGGAATTGATTAAACCCCCAGAGTTTTCCTATGTCAATATCAGTATTACATGAGCGCACCAATAGTAGTGGGATAGGAATGGCCTTAAATTTATGGGTGAAATGTATCCCTTTTGCAGAGGAAGCTGAAAGACCTATGTGCCATTTAAATGTTCAAAATTGACAGTAACAAATGCATTTCCTTCTATTAGCAAAACCGTAATGGTTCACTAACCTTTCATTTCAAATCCCTTTTTCTGTTTTACTGGGAAAGAGCTTATTTGTTGTTGACAGTCTTATTTCTTTGTAGCTACTGGAATAAAAGGATGTACCAATACAGGGATAAAGAGGTACAGAATTTAAGGTTGTTATACACATGTTGATTTAGAGCAACAATTCATCATTTCATGAAATGTTTTTTAAAATATCTAAGTACTACAATCGTATGGCTTATTGATCATAAAATTGATAAATGTGTTAATATTTTATAGGAGAAAGCTAATGCATCTTGCAAATGACAAGAGGACAAGCTGTCAACTGCAGCTTTTATAGTTCCAATAGAGCATTGGTTTGCTTTTGGACCCTGCTGTTTGAAAGATTAAATGTCTTACAGGCACACACCATAGCTCCTTTCAGAATGTGCTATCACTGATCATACTTAAGGCAATATTCCACCAGCATATTCTGGACGAAGCTCACAATACATATTTACTTGTTGTTGCCATGTATTGAATGTTTGTGGAAAATCTTAGCTCAAATATTTGTGAAGATGCCAGGTAAAAACTACTGAAGGAAATCCAAGAGTTTTCAATCAGAATAAACAACAAGCGTGAGGATGATTAAAGTACATCCAACAATTGATTTATGAGTCAGAATGTAGAAACACAGAAACAACATAAATCATTTATAACCTTAGTATTATAGTAAGCACACAAAGGGCAATAGATATTCCACAGAAGACATGAATCAGGATCCCTGCCTAGGAGAGCTTATAATATAAATTTTAGAAAAGGCATTGTAAGTGATGATGAATAACTTGGAGTGGTTAAGCAAGGGTTACATTTGATTGATTGCATGCTCATCCTATTTAGACATTGTAGGTTTGTAAACATTCTTTTTATAATATATAAAGATGTAAAGAATCTAATATCTATTCTTAACTTCTCTGTTGTGAAAAAAGTTGAAAAAATTTATTTCCTGTGGACTTAAATAAAAACAGAAAAGCAGCAGCTGAACGGACACAAAAGGGAACTGGTGAAAGCACTTTCCCTCTGAAACAAAGCAGACTATGAAGAACATACTGCACTTGAATAAAAAATATGAAAGTGACTAAACAGCATTTTACTCTTCTTGGGTTGTGTTTTAGTTTTTGTTGGGGTTTTTTTGTTGTTGTTGGTTGGTTGGTTGGTTTGTGGGGGGTTTTTTTTGTTTGCTTTGTTTTGTTTTCATTTTTATGTGAGATTACCTTGGTGAGGGGAAACTTTGAATATAGGTAAAATAATGACAAAATTCCCAGTTTTCCATAGAGGCATGCATAACTATTGTGACCTTACTTTACTTATGAAAATATCCTTTGAAAACACTATTAATGAGAGAAATATGACTTGGAGGATTATATGAACATGAGACTCTGGCATATGAGATCTTTTTCAAAAATGTTCACAGGTAATTCCTTCTTTAACTGCCTCAGGGTTGCCCTTGGCTCCCAATTCCTTGACCCCATCATGCAGATGCTCACTCTTGCTGTTCTTTGGCATTTCCCCTGAAAGGAGTGCATAAAATACCGTGGACAGAGTCAGACAGAGGAGCACAGCAGTAAGTGAAGAGAATAGTCGAGGAAAAAAAAATGCCTTAACAGTAAGTATGAGAACAGACTGCTCAGAGATTCTCCATCTATGGCAGTACTCAAAATCTGAAGAACTTCCTCTAATGATGAAGATGGCCATGCTTTGAACAGGACTTTGGACCTTCAGAGATCCTTTGCTACGTGTTTCTTCTGTCTCTATGATAATTAAATGGATTAGATATTCCTGACTAGAGCGGCTTAATTAAGATATGCACCAAACCTTTAGTCTAGAAGTAGTTCACAGGATGAGTGTTAATATGCAATAAGCAAAGAAAAAGATAAATTAACAGTCTGGGTAATGAACTCCAAAAGAAAGTAAATAGTGTTCCATTCACGACAAAGTTAAATTTAGTTTAGTAACTGGATCAGATACCCCCAAATATTCTGCGTATATATAAATCTGACTTCTAAATATATCATCTAATCTCTGCTATACATGATTAACTGTTATGATGTTCTCTTGACTTCATGAATTGGGTAACTAGCAGAAAATATTAAGCCTATTTTATTTCTAGAATTTCCTTTTCTATTAGAATTAGTCTCTATGAGGCTTCTTGCACTGAATTTGATCAAAAAATCAGCAGATCCATTAAAAAAAAAAATTAATTCTGTTTTAAAAGGAGTTCTGTATCAAGGGTTTATAAAGAAATCAGCTTAAACTTTCTTACTAGTGGAGTCACGGAGTTGGTCTGCTCGTGAATAAATATCAATTAAATATTGAACAACTTCTAGTATTTAAGACCAACCAAGTGTTGAAAACTGCTATGCAGAAGTAATAAACACTGAAGGCCTGTTGCCCTGATAAATCCTAATAATCTATCCAAAAAGATTGACGGTATAATTTAAGAACAATTATTTTCTTCTCTACACATGTAAGAGGCACACAGTGGAGCTCCAAAGTATTAAAAATATCCAATTATTACATCTAACCCCAAGCAACTATGAAAAAAACCCCTAAATTTCCATTTTCATATTTGGAACAGACTTTTGATGTTGATTTCCCGAGGTTGGAAGATGATCGGAATCGAAAATTATTAGAGATAGTGTGAAACATGAAACTCTGAATTTTAGAGAAGTGTTAAAAGTCTCATTCAATTCTTAGAGGTAAATTTTCCTAAGAGACATAACTTCTAAAGTTTAAATTGAGTTCTTTGATTTATAATATTGAGAATTCTGTGGTGCTTGAAATCCAGATCAAACAAAAAAAATTTCCAGAATTCTTCTTTGAAAAAATATGTCAAAATAATTTTATAAGTTCACAAAGTTTGTTTTAGACTTCCCATTAACCAGAAAAAAATATTATTTTATTGCTTAATGAAAGAAAAAGGTCAAGCTAACTGACAAAAAAGGAAGTTACAAGTAGGGATTAAAATTTTGAATTTTCAGGGACCTAATAAGTGACACTCATTTCAAGTAGTATTATGTTACAGAAGATATCATTACACTTTACAATGCTGTCAGACATACTTAATCTGTTCCACCACCTAGGATCATGCAGAGATATTAGCTCTATTACCTGCTGCAGCACCAAGATGATCCTGCTTTATTAGCCCTGATGTTTTAATTTTAGTCCTTCCAAAACCTCAGCTGGTGTTTCCATGTGATACTGTATTGCTTTGCATTGCTGCACTAGGAAGTTCAGACATATCTGAGTGTTACATTACTCAAAAAATATCTTTGACTATTATTCCTCTCAGTACAGAGGTATTAAAGGAAGAGAGTAAAACTTCTCTACTCTACTTTGCTCAAGTGGAAATCTGTCAGATGCTAGAATAATTAGCAATAGAAACTGTGATTTTAAAATATACATAAGAAATACTGTAGTGTTTTTAACTAATAATGCTGAATATATATTTGGGTTATATATAATTGGAATCTGTCTTTTCACTCATATTTTCCCCCTCTGATAGAAATGCTATAGACTTCAGTCTGAAGGCTATCTAAATGATGACTGTGTTTGACATTTTATTCTTCTGCCCTTCAACTTTTTGTCTGAAGGTTTCTAGCAACCTGTTGGAAACAAGCAGCTGTGGGACTAGGGTCTCTGAGAGTCTGGAAGATGCTACAGCCAGTATGCTGATCTTAGATACCATACCAAAATTAATATTTTTATAATCTAAAAGAAATGATATATGGGTCTGATTGTTAATATCACCAAATTGTCCAAGTTCAGGAGATGTATCTTGCCACAAACACACTTCTCATCACTTAATATTTACAATCCCTTCTGCTCAGACTCATGAATGTGTTGCACATCTCCTATACATACATTTTTAAAATTTTAACATAAAAGATACATTACCGTCCCTGGAAAAGTGATGGAAAAGTTCATTTTATGGGTCTTCTCTAAATTTGAAGGAAAATAAGGTTATTTGGAGTAGTCAACATGGATTCACGAGGGGGAAATCCTGCCTGATAATCTGACAGCCTTCTATGATGTCATTACGTGCTGGGTCGATGTTAGTAGAACAGTGGATGTTGTCTACTTTGACTTCAGCAAGGCATTTGAAACCGTTTCTCATAACAGCCTCATAGGCAAGCTTAGGATATGTGGGTTCTATCATACATAATGGTAACTTGGGCAGACAAATACCATAACTGTCCTCTTTTCCTTCTTCTACCCCCATGGTTTATGAAAGTACAATTACCTGACAGCTAGAGAAGTCCTTTAATTAACCTTTCAAATCTAGTTTTCATCTCCAAATCAAGAAGATGTGTAAGCTCACTAGAGGAAGAAAGTCTGTGCAATGAATGAATGTACTATTTAATTCTTATCCTGCACTTGAAGAAAGGAGAAAGAGATACCTCACTGAGGTGAGGAAAAGGAAACAGATGTCCAAATAGCTCCGTATCTGTGCTGTGACCCAACCTAGACAGTCTAGGGAGCCATAGCTGGTTTCTGACTCAATTGGGCTAAATTAAAGTGAAACACCACCAAACGATCAGTTACATATTTTAGTTACAGCAGAAGCAATCAAAACTTGGGAGGTGTAATGGTCAGGGGTGTGGCATTTTATAGAAACATTTATAAAAAGGGAATAGATGAAAGAGAGAAAAGTAATGGAAAGATATCACCACTGTTGGATCCTACAT
The DNA here is from genome assembly GCA_013400835.1 of Zapornia atra. Taxonomy (NCBI): domain Eukaryota; kingdom Metazoa; phylum Chordata; class Aves; order Gruiformes; family Rallidae; genus Zapornia; species Zapornia atra. The sequence continues at coordinate 38,637 of VZTU01005851.1, read as the reverse complement.
TGACGATGATGGATGTGGCAGTCCTCCAGTGATGGGTTCATGCTTCACTCCTTGGGATTGTGTCTTTTATGATCTAGTCCGCAGCTCAGTACTGCCCCTTGAGGATTTGCATGGTTCTGGTTCCACAATATTCTTGGTGTTCTGAAGATGTCATTTGGAGTGGATGGGCTTGATGGGTCTTTTGGGTGGTTGTGAGCCCCTTCCTCAAATGAATTATGACTTTTGGCCAGATATGGGAATCAGAGTACAGAGCTATGCAATTTGACATGCCCTCCCAATTCCATGCTAACCAACTTCTCCTTTGTGGCTTATTATCATTATGTAACTGTTTTCCACCACAATGTTTGAGACATCAACACACATTAACCCTTTGAGCCTCTCACAATCCTACAGGAGAAATTATGTAATATACTATGGAAATACTCCATCACATGCTTCCACTTAGTTTACCATGTAGTAGATGAAGATGAAAATCGTGAATGTAAGGAGAGGTTTCATGGTCCTGTGATGATTTGAAAAATAAACTATAAAATAGTTTTAGAAGAAATGTAATGTGGAAATAGTCTACAAATTGAATCCAGAGATTATATAGTTCTGTGCAAGATATTCCTTTTGATTTCAATAGTCTTTCCATTTGAAACAGTGAAAGAAATTTGGTCTCCAAACAGAATTTTTGTTCAAAGATGAAAACTTCAATAAGAAACATGTTTCTATATTTCATCCTTATGTTTCTTTCCTATGAGAAATCATTTCAACACTTCAAGTTTGAATACACAAACTTAATCTGAAACTTAACAAACTAAGAAATGCCACATTTCAGGTTGTAGTCACAGAAACTGAATGACAATACCATTTTTTCATTGTGTGACAGCCAAATGATTGTGATACTTTTAATATTCAGTTTGCTTCCTTTAGTTATTGGAAAAAAAACCCCATAAAACAAACCCAGCAAAATAGTCTGAGGACACATGTGGATAAGATTTTTAAACCACATTTTTGTGCTGCTGCTTTGTTCAAGGAGAGATGAGAGGAAAAGAAGCTGTCTCAAACCAATTTATGTGAGCAAAAGATTAATGAAAATGCTACTAAATTATATAATGGCTTCAGGCTTGAAAAATGCAACAGCACGCTTGTTTCATAATGGATCTTTTGAAGAGAGTTTTATGCAACATTCACATTTTATTCAACTCCACATCAAGTAGAATTCCCACATTTGACTGCTGAGGACCGCAAAGGTAACATTGGAATACTGTCTTGATTTTTATTTTTTTCTTTTTACTTTACTGAAGTTATAAAGACAATGATGCATACCATGTATAAATTTTACCCTTAAGAAAGCAATTTTCAACCAACATTTCTGCAGAAGACAGCAAATGTTACCCATTTAAAAGTAAGTGTCAAAATAAAGTAAGCTGGAAAAAAAAGCATCAGTATTAAAACCAGTTCAATTTCTTGGCATAATCCTGGTTTTTACAATATATGTAGTTGAAAAAGCTTCTCTTGTGGAGTTTGTTTTTTTTAAGACAGACGCAAATAAATTTCAGCTATGTAAAAGAAGCCATCCTGACATTGACGGTCAATTTATTATTACTTACATATGAAGTAAACATACTAATGGCACTTCAACAGATAGTATGTTACTGGACTAATACGATTTCATTGTAATATCATGGGGTAAGAAGGGACTTTGAACAGATACTTCTGACGGGGAGAGAGTGTTCCTAGAGCTCAGGTATATGTCATCCTTATGCGTCCTTGAAAGAATTTAGGTTGTTCTGTTTTAACTGAGACGTAACATATGTTGAAGTGATGGTCCTGCTTCTTCCTTACATACTCTGAATTTCCATGGACAATCAAAGTAGTAAGGATGGATGTGCACAGTATATGCAAAGATTCACAATTATTAGTTGCCTTTTGAAAATAAAAACCATCAAGTAATAAAATAACAAGTAATATCTCAATGTATGCTATGTTGCCATAGTATGTTACCACAGAATCACAGAATCGTAGGGGTTGGAAGGGACCTCGAGAGATCATTGGGTCCAACCCCCTGCCAAAGCAGGCTCCCTATCCCATATTACACAGATAGGTATCCAGACGAGTCTTAAATATCTCCAGAGAAGGAGACTCCACCACCTCCCTGGGCAGCCTATTCCAGTGCTCTGTCACCCTCACTGTGAAAAAGTTCTTCCGCATGTTGGTGCGGAACTTCCTGTGCTCCAGTTTACAGCCATTGCCCCTTGTCCTGTCCCCAAAGACCACTGAAAAGGGGCTGGCCAATTCCCCCTGCATCTCCTACCTAAGTTATTTATAAACATTAATTATACTATATGTTAAATCAAATTCCAAAGAAATTGGAGACGAACACAGACACTGGGAGTTTAAACCACGAAGCTGACCTGCATTTCCAGTGTCCCTGTCAACAGGTAATTTAAAAATCTAGTTTTGCCAACAAATTGTTTCTAGTTTCCCAGTGTAATTGCTCAGCACAGAGAATATTGAGGAGGTGGGGTGGGCAGAAAAACAGCAACAAAAAAACCCCATCACTCATAAAAAGGAGAATGTTATGATTTATTTCTAGTACAGCACTATATCCAAATAACACAAACTGACAGTGTTGTAGGACTTCGACCACTGGGAAAAGAAAGTTTCAATAATATCTTGCAAAAGAACAGAGTCTGTGTACGTCAGTAACTCTGAAGGATGTACTACACCAATCAATTTGTAGACAGACACTGCTAGTTCATTTTAGAGCTTAACTCTGGCACCAGTTACATTGGATTTTGCCATCTGTGGTGTCATGTCTACATCTCACTTTTTCCCAAAGTTTTTATGCTTGGCTGCACTCTAGGTCATCACACTTTAGGTAGACATCAGACTCTTTGTCCATTAAATGCATGCCAACATTTTCAACTCAAACCACTCTCTTTCATTGTTTGCTGTTCAGAGTCCTTCCATAAATAAGACAGTGTTGAGTCAGCCACATCTACTAAGTAAACCCTTACACCCAGCAGGATATCATCATCTGTGGGTGCTTACTGCGAATAGCTCACACCATCTCTGGGTTGGCTGGGGATAGTTCGAGCACTACTCTAGGCTTTTTTCTGTTTTTCTGCCTCTGATCGACCTGTTACACACTAATATTTGACAAATTGTGTGTAACACCCGTGTCATCCCACTATGCCTTTAAGAAAACAATGTAAATCAATATAATCTTCCCCTTCATTTCAAAGCAGTCACTGCCTTTAACATCCACAGGAAGCTCAACTTACTTCATTAAGCAATGTGCCTGTACATATATTATCCAGGCTGCTGGTATTGGTATTGCAGAGCACAGGCCTGGGAATGCCAGTAAATCTGACCCAGAATGTGAATGCCAGAAACATCTCAACTATGCAACAAAAGTAAACAGTAGGTGAACTTACTCTTTCATTGCCAGAAGGCTGCAAAATCTTGAGCATTGCCAAAATCAAGTCAAGTGACCCTTCATCCCTTTAAACAGACACCCTCTGTAGAAAGACTAATTATGCATTAATGACTAGTCAGCAAATAATTGTTTAGCATCACATAGGAGTTTTATAGTTCTCCAAACTATGGATAATCCTTTCTTTGTCCCTCTTGCCCATGATTTTCTGTAATTCTGCTCTTTTACTCCAACATAGATGCTACTTTTCTAGTGCCCTTTTGACTCCTAATACTTCTTAGCAGAGCATTAAGGACTTCAGTAACCCCTACTGAAATTCTCTTCTGGTTCCATATCATGCTTTGGCAAGCCCTGCAGTCCTCTTTCCATTCTCTTGTATGTTTCCATTCAATTGCCTTTTCAGATGGTGCACAATTTCCCCATAGGCTTCACTCCAAGTGCCATGTAGGAAGACAGATTTAGTCTATCTGTAATTGATACCACAATTGTTCTTGGATATATTGTAAGAAGTTTTCCTTGTGATGAGTAGTGAGTAGGGAATAGCTCTGACACTGCTGCAGCCACTGTAACAGAGCATTGTAATAAAATCTCTGGAACTAGTGCCCTTTCATGGGGAACAGTTTTACGTCCAGAAGCAGCCTTGAGGTAAAGATTCAAATCTAGCTACCTTTTTTTGACTATTCCTTGACAGTCAGTCCCATGTTTAAAACGGAGTTCTTAGCCTTCATAAACTGATTTTTGGTGCCCTAAACTGAAAATATCTTCTAACATCAAGTAACATGCCTGGAATTAGGGGGTTCCCTCTGAGCCCTTCTTCTTGCCTCAGCTTCACTTGTAGGTATCAGGGGTTTTGAGGTTTTCCTCTCCCATTTCCTGGAGGGAACTGGTACTGACTGATTTCCTCAGTACAGAAGAATTTCTGCAGGACCTCTGTCTGTGGGTGGCTCCCACAGATTTGAGTGTGACATCTGTGAACATCTACATTGCAGTCAGAAATTGTTTGCTTTTAAGCAAAGTGAGCCAAAACTAGTTGGCTCCAGCAGTTGTATTTCCAAGTGCAGATTTTTTAACTCTGGTGCACCCTGCACATACACAAATAAATAGGCTATACTTAACAATATTTTTTGATATGCACAAATCAGCTTTATGGCTATATACATTACACATTGCCTTCTGACATACAAAATAAGCCTAATGTGTCCAAGAAATCTGATATAGCAATGCAAGGGTGCATTAGTTCATTACTCAAAGAACTATTGCATTACTAGGTGGGAAATGCACTGCCTCAAACTCACAGCATATTTGTGCTGAGACTATGCCAAAGAATTACACTAATTAGACTGAAAGCTATTAAACGTTCTCCATAATATTTAACGTAATTTCTTACAACAGCATGCTGTAACTTTTCTTGTTTCAGAAACAGAATTTATATGCTGGTTTCCTCTGTTCCTCATTCATTAAACTGAAGTAATGCTGTTTGTATCAGGTATTGTTGCAAATCCTTCTTCAAAGGCTTTGTAAAGAGATTTTGAAGCTTTTGTTTATTGCAGAGTGATTTCTCAGTCATTTTTCTTTCACTATTTAAAAGATGCAGTGATTCAGTGACCTCTCCCATTTGTGATAAATGTAGATTTCTGTTAAAAGAGAAGTTGATTTTCTTTGTGTTCGACTGGGAATATTTAAAGCATTGCTCTTGACCAAAAGTTAACAGTGAAAGCAGCAAAGGGTGTGATCAAGGCAGCAGAAGTAACAGCTTATGTACCACCACTGGCAAAATGTAGTCTTATATACATGTATGATTTTAATGCCATTAGACGAAACAACAGCATTCCCTCATCTGTATCAAGATGTATGCTTGATTCTGGTCAATCAGCCTCCAGAAAGATAGAGCAGAAATAGCAAAAAATGAAATTATTTTAAATTTACATGAAAGCTATCTTAAAGACTTTAATATAGAAAGAGATCTTAAAAATATGGATATATCGTTCAGGGAAATGATTAACAAGAAGCATGACAAGAGGTTATTTATAAAATAATAAAGTCTATGAAAAAGCAACATAATTCTCTTTGTCTTTCTGCATGTAACAAAACTAAGGGATGTGTGCTGGAACTAGAAGAACTTTTACATTAAAAATAAAAGCATGTTTAATCAACACGTAATAAGCATATAGAACTTCCTTAAAATACATAATTTGCAAGCCTACTGCTTCAACAAAAGTGTGTGGGTCAAAGTAAATTTCCATACCAAAAAGCTTCCTGAATTCTGGTACAGATTTGTCTAAGAATAAAGCTTCTCTAAGAATTAAATTAGTTTGCATTATTGAAGGCTGTGAAAGGTTCCATCCTGACTTTAATGTGATCAGGCTTCAATCCTCTGTGCATAATAAACATGATGGTTAGGCAGAAAAAGTTAGATCTAAAATGTGAACCTGGTACATTTTGAGTGAGAGGACATGATATGTGGGATGATTTGCACTAAGAACTAGATTTACTGATAAAGAGATCCTCTTCCAGCCTTATATTTCCATATTTTATTTTAAAATGTGTATTAAGGTGAAATAAATTAATAAACTGTATATTTTCCTAATGTAATTCTTAGGGCTGAAAGGGATCTCAAGGAATCATAAAGCATATTCAAGGAATGATTAACTATATCTATGTCATTTTTGACTGTCTAGGACTACTACAACACAAAAAAATCCTAAGTCCACACTGTCATCATACAATCGTAGAATAGCTCGGGTAGGAAGGGATCTTCAAGATCATCTAGTTCCAACCCCTGCCATGGGCACGGACACCTCTCTACAAGCGCACATTGCTGGGTCTTGTTGAGCTTTTCATCATCCAACATGCAGATGTAACAAAGCAGATGGTGTATTCAAAGTTGTTAAAGACTAGCAAGGACTTATTTTAAGAAAGATGTCCAGCTTGGTCTGCATTAAAAGTGAATGAATCCTTGCCAGACAGCCCAGTAGAAGGCAAGGAGATTGATCAGAACACTAGAAAACATGACCTATATGGAAAAATTAAGTGAATTACTTTTATTTAGTCTATAGACCAGAAATATATCATAAGCCTATGATAGCTATTTTCAGATAGATAAAAGCTTGGTTTTAAAAAGGCAACAATATTAGAAATGGAATTTATTTTAAATTTATTTGTTATGTAATTGATATATCTATTAAAATATTTGGTGTCAGACAATTCTCATTCTAGTAGAAATGCTCTAGCTTACCAGTGTATGAAAATCTCTGGGATTTCAAAGCAACATAATTGGATATCACACAATGAAAGTATTATATTAAAAACTTTTAGAAATAATCTTCAAAACCAATTGAATTTCAGAATCTATGTTTTTGTAAGCTGGTGAAGTATGCTGCTTTTAAAACACAGTTTCAATCGTGTTTCATATTCTGTGAACAAAATTTATTCCATTGAAATCCAAATGTCTCCTTTTTCTTTATCATGCTGAGAAACCTTTTCCTGTTCCATTGGTATCTATTTGTTACCATGCTGGTTAGCGCTTCTTAATTTTAAAATAGCTTTGTAATTCTCTAAGAAGGATCACAATACCAAGTATCTCATACTGTGCTGACAGAATTTAAACAGAAGTACCTGTTGACTAGTCCTTTCTGGACATTATCCTTAAAAACTTGTATTTCCAGTTCTGACATGACTGTACACTCATGAAAATGTAGTATAGACTGCTTGAAGAAATGAAAAATGTTGAGGAAAATATATGAAGTAATTATTTCTTTCAGAAAGGATAATTCTATAACAGATGTGCAAGCAGTATTATCAGCTATTTAATTCATAGAATCATAGAATCATAGAATCATAGAATCATAGAATCGTAGGGGTTGGAAGGGACCTCAAGAGATCATCGGGACCAACCCCCCTGCCAAAGCAGGCTCCCTAGGACATATCACTCAGATTGGTGTCCAGACGGGTCTTAAATATCTCCAGAGAAGGAGACTCCACCACTTCCCTGGGCAGCCTATTCCAGTGCTCTGTCACCCTCACTGTGAAAAAGTTCTTCCACATGTTGGTGCGGAACTTCCTATGCTCCAACTTGCATCCATTGCCCCTTGTCCTATCCCCACAGACCACCGAAAAGGGGCTGGCTGATTCCCCCTGCATCCCCTGCTTAAGATAATTATAGACTTTAATTAGGTCCCCCCTTAGTCTTCTCTTCTCAAGGCTGAAGAGTCCCAACTTACTCAGCCTATCCTCATAGGGGAGATGCTCCAGGCCCCTAATCATCTTCGTAGCCCTTCTTTGGACTCTCTCCAGGAGATCCCTGTCCTTAAATTCCAGCATTTAATATTCGATGCAAAAAGAAAATAAATTATTTTGGATTGTTTGACTGTTTCAGTGTCTGAGGATAGCAATTCAATACCTTTTGTGAGCCTACTTTTTAGCTTTAATGTTAATGAGGTAAAAATAACTACGTCCATGGCTTGCATCGTGCATTGGAAAGGCCTCACTCTGGTGTTCTGAAATCTGCGTGTTTCATTTAAGGTAGAAATAAGGTCTAAGATCAATAGCAGTCAAGGAAGGTAAACACCAGTGGAAAGTTCTGTAGGAATCCCTCTTTTATGAGATATAATATGATACAATCAATTGCTGTGTTATGTGGCCCCTTTTTATCCCCACTGAATATATTAGTAAATGGACACAACTTTAGAAGACAAAAGTTGGTAAGAGTTAGGAAAGATGAATCTTCCCCAGAGTGTACTAACCCTGAAAACAAAAATTTTAGTTATCTTTCCTACCTTCCCTAGCTCTTTCTATCATCAGCTTTCATCTCTTTGAACTCTTTTTATTACTTTGAAACACTTCTGTTATTACAGCATTTCACTTTCTAATGCTTATTCTATGTTCTTTGCTACAAGAAAGCAGAAACATATTCATGCAAGGCTCATAGAAGATAAATTTCTTTGAATTTAAATTAATGAATACTTTGTAAATTCAAAAGCTTACATTGCTGCTGGTTAAGAAAATACTCTTAGATAATCTCTTTAAGGTACCATCGGTTGACAAATTTCTCTGCATCAGCTGAGCTAGAATATCTGATCAATGTGCATACTCACGGCGCTTGGCAAATATATGTTATTTGACTTCACTCAAAATCTACATCAAGCAAGACAGTAGGTAGATAAAAATCCATACCTTTCTGGGCATAAACTGGCTGCATATCCTGGGATATTAAACTACCCATCTGAGGGAAATGACAGGACACTACTGCTCACAGGTCTATTGACAGACAGAACTTAGTCAAATTTCCATTTTCATTATTTCACTTCCAGGCTTCCCTCCACACCCCAAGCTTCCCCAAGGAAAAATTCTTTCAGAACTTTCTAACTGAAAAGGAAGTCTGGTAGGTTTGACAGCCGCACAACCCTACTGCCCTCAGAATTCAGGGATAGGACTTCCTCACTGAGCAGCCCGTGACTTTACAGCTCATCCCAGAACATGACCTGTTGATGGCAACCTTATGGTCTTCAGTGCAAAGTGAAAAGTAAGTATCTTTGACCATCATTTTCCCACAATACCAAGACATAACAAGGATGCTACATAATAAAATACATTGGAACCAGAGCAAGACAAGAAGAAAAATTATATATTGTGTGGGTATAAGGAGGCATGGATAATTGTAGTGATGGGAAACATATGAATGAGCTTATAACAAATAAACCCTCTGTACTCTGCTTCTTTTCTGAAACTGAAACAACTATTCTCTTCCAACTTACTCTGCAGCTAAAGGTACACAAATTATTTTTACCTATCTGCAGTGCCCCGCTTCATTTTCACATTTTCCCTTCTAAATCTCACTTTAATACCTTCAACATCTCTTTAGCTGGTGATTGACTTAGCCCTTAAAATGTTTTGTGGTAGCAGTTTAAGAATTCTCTATAAAATGTAATTGTTTTGCGCTACCCCATGGAAATACAATTTGGATCAAAAGCAGATGTTCTTCACATGCATTCTAGTAAAAGGAGAAGGTTAACTACTTTATGTTGCAATATAGTAGTAAGGGCATCCACAAGCTGTGAGGCATTTGTTGAGGAGCCCTAATGAATGAAGAAAACCAAAGAGAAATAGAAAAATAATTTTTATATTCTGATTATATATATATTCAAAGAAAAGCAATGCCCAAATAAAAATGACCACAATAAATTGCTAAAATCACAGTGTATTTCAGGAATATTTATTTTGCTTTTGATAAGTTGTTTTATGGAATCTGGGTTTTGGTGATAAAACATTGGAAATAAAACACTCATGTTTCTTTTCCACAGTTAAAAAGTATGCATTTTCTGTGTGAACCCAAGGAGGGATGTTGAATGCTGTCATCCACTGCTGTATATATTCCACTTTCTAGTCAAAGTCAACAGCTCCTATACTGTTCTCTATGCCATATATTTGTGTGAAGGGTGTTGCTTTGGGAGCTCAGATCACAATTTCTATCCATCTCAGAGTCTTTTCTTTCCTTAGAGTCTTCCTGCAGATTGAAAATATTCACAAGATGCCAAAGAGAATTCTCCTCTTCCTGTTTAAAGCATTCACTTGGGAAATAGATTGCCAAAATTCAATGTTTTTTCAAAGAAGGTAGAGTAAAATATATAGGAATGACTGAAAAAAAAAAGAAGAGGCTTGGGAAAGCCTTGGAAGAGCAATTTTTTAAGATGTAGATCTCAAGACAAATTTTTATTGACTTTGATATAATTTGGACTATGCAGAGAAATAAGTCCCATTTAAAAACTTGCTTTTCAGTGAGATTAATTTCCCTATTATATATATATATTTTATAAAGTGTCAGAATATCATTGTATTGGATTTCTGTGGCAAGCTTTTGGTAGCAGTAGGGCACAGGGTTGGCTTTATTTGAAAATCTTCTAAAAAATTCCTCCATGTCTGATAGAATTTAAAAGATGTGTAGATGTGGTGCATAGGGACATGTTAAGTGGTGGAGTTGGCAGTGTTAGCTTAACAATTGAAACCTATCTTAAAGCTCTTTGCCAACCTAAATAATTTTATGATTCTCTGAATCTATATCCTGTAAATGAGGGTGGTGGTGTAATACAGTAGACCATATAATCTTAGAGATCAACCAAATAATATTCTTGCATCCTACCTTTGTCATTTAACATTCTATCATCCTGCTGCAGTCTCTATGTATTAAGCAATAAAAGATGAATGCTGCTCTTCTGACTGTTTTCCAAGTAATTTCCTATTTCCTGATGATATCAGAAACAAAAATGTCACAATACTTCTTTGTCCAAAATATGATAGATTTGACCTGCAGTGATAAAACTCGTATTGCTGAAATTCAATATGACTGTGTTTTACACGCATTTGCAGGTTGGAAGTATGGAAGATTTATTTTAACACACATACGTACAATCCTTCCTTTTTATTTGAATCACTGTAAGATTTGTTTGACACAGAGAAATACATTTTCAGAAAGATCAACCTATTTTGTAGAGTTTAAAAGAAAGTCACATTCCAAGTGGAGCTCATGGTTGTAATTGTATGTGCTGAAACATTTTCTGCAAGTGACACTTCTGAAAAGCACAGGAAAACCTAGCACCTCCCACAGATCAAACTTGTGAGTGACTGTCCAGATCATAAAAGGGGAGTCCCAAGATCTATTAGATCACATTTTTTCTCATTATTTATCAAAATCTGTAAACTAACAAAGAAAAAAAATAATTGAGTAAGAAAAAGTTTTCTATTAGTCAGGGGAGAGAAGGATTGTTAGTCGTAACAGAAGATGAAAAACATAGAAAATGTAATTTACTAATTAGTTTGATTTGCTTTAAATCTCTAAGAACAGCTATAGCCATAGATTAAAAAAAAGAAGAAAAAAACAAAAGAAGAGAAAGGGTGCAAGAACTGAAAATAATTGAATAAGATAAGGGAAGTTAACACCCAGTTATGTCAGCCTGTCTGAAGTAGTTCAATGAAACAATCTTTAAAATGAGAACTTTAGAATTATTTAATCTGCCTAAAGAAAAGAAAGCATTAGACATCAGAGGATACAAAAAAATATACAATGGACAATGGAGAATTCAAAGGTTCACAGATTCACAGAATGGTAGGGTTTGGAAGGGACCTCTAGGGACTGCATAGTCCAACCCTCCTGCTAAAGCAGGATCACCTAGAACTGGTTGTACAGGACTGTGTCCAGGCAGGTTTTAAATACCTCCAGAGAAGGAGACTCCACAACCTCTCTGAGCAGCCTGTCCCAGTGCTTTGTCATCCTCAGAGTAATGAAGGTTTCCCTTATATTTACATGTGGAGATTAATACATTTACATGGAACTTCCTGTGTTCCAGTTTGTGCCCATTGCTCCTTGACCTGTTGCTGAGCAGCGCTGAAAAAGGTTTGGCCCTATCCTCTTGACAACCGCCCTTAAGGTATTTAGAAGGGGTGATGAGATCACCCCTCATTCTTTTCTTCTCTAGGCTAAAGAACTGGGGTTGTATAGCCTGGAGAAATGAGACCGAGGGAAGACACCTTATCGATCTCTACAACTACCTGAAAGAGGATGTAGTGAAGCAGAGGTTGGTCTCCTCCCAAGTAATTAGCAATAGAATGAGAAGAAATGGTCTCAAGTTTCCTCAGGGGAGATTTAGATTTGATATGAGTAAAAATGTCTTAACTGAAAGAGTGGTCAGGCATTGGAATGTGTTGCCCAGGGAGGTGGTGTAGTCACCATCCCTGGAAGTGTTCAAAAAACACGTAAAAATGGCACTCCGGGACTTGGTTTAGTTGAAATGGTGGTGTTAAGACTGACAGTGGACTTGACGATCTTAGAGGTCTTGTCCAACCTTAAAGGTTAGATTCCTGTTCTGTTCTGTTCTGTTCTGTTCTGTTCTGTTCTGTTCTGTTCTGTTCTGTTCTGTTCTGTTCTAATAGGCCTTTACACATACATTACACTTGCACACATGAACAAACATAAATCTAAACATATACAGGACCTAACTCTCTTTCTTTGTATACATGGTATCTGTTTGGGTTCTATGTTGTGATGAAAATCCTCTTATATAGAGTACAAGAAATGTTGAAAACAGCATGGGCAAAACAGCGGTTTTTTTGGGGAAAAGGGACAAAGAACTCCATAATTTCAGGAGTTTGCAGACATTTTCCTATCTCAAATCTGCATTCATATCTCTAACCTTTCTCCTGACATGCAGTTCCTTGCCTGCCTTCTTTTGCATACCACCTTATCAGCTCTGGGGAGATGGCAAGTTAAACAGGACAAGAGATCAGATTGCTGCATTCCTAATGAGAATTTTGGCAGGTGTACAAAACAATATAAAATTTCAAAAGCTACACAAAACCTGGACCTGTAGAGAGACGAAAGTATTCAAATATGAAAAAATGAACTCTTAATAAACCTTATGTGTTTATCTACTTTTGGATTTCTTACCTACTTTAAATTCCAGCCAATGTCAAAGAGAACATAACAGATCCCAGGTGTCATCAGTGTGTTTTAAGGTATCTACTTTACTACAACAATGATAACAGACCCCCAAAAAAATTATGAATAGCAGAAAAATACAAATAAGAATAAAACAAAACCTTGATTTTTTTTTTTAATGAAATAACTGAGATCTCAAATTTCTCCTGTAAGCTTTATTTGGTGTTTCATTGGTTCCTCTGTGTGGTCACAGAAGTGTAAGCATGGGCCAGCCTTGTCTCATCTTGTGTCTTAGTTTAACTAAGAAAGCCATTCATACAGACTAGAGAAAAAATAAAACCATTCTCTAACTGTAATTAAGTTTGAAAACTAGATGTTCTCCACCATTAACAAAAAAATCTTGCCAAGTGCATGGAATATCTGAGAATTATTTTTTCATAATGCATTATAATGTTTTCTTTTATGCATTCCTGTGTTGAGCTGGTAGGATATTGCCTTTGCTTCAGTGTTGCTGAAAACAAGATGTTTTCATGTCTCCATGTTTCTGTGTTGTGAGAGATAGCAGTGCTACCAGAAAGAACCAAGGAAATACATTATGGGGCCTCTGGGACTCCAGTTTTAGTAACCTTCTTCACGTCTGGGTTTACAAATCATTACATTTGAATTCTTAGATTTCTTTCTGGAATCTCTCCCTTCTGCATAATGTAAGCATCACATAACTCATGGTTCAATCTTGCAGTCTGAAAGGGAAGATGAAAAGGGCATCTGTCTATCCCACAGATAATTATTTGGTGTATATTTAATGTACACAGAGCTGAAGGAGAAGTACCATCTTTTATTTCGGGACTCCTGTGACTTCCTCACTTGCACGTATTCTCCTTTCTGTGTTGATCCATGAATGGTGAAATTCCTCACATTGATGAATTTCATATTGACAGAGATTTCTGCTATTGTAAATATGCTATTCTTATAGAAGATGCTTGTAAACTTAAGACTTCCGTAAAGGCTATTACAGAAAAGATGCTTTTCTAGATATCTTGAACCTGTCTATGTAAAAATTCTAATTTTAGCTATATCTCAGTTTCTCTGTTAAAATTTTAACAGCCCTGTTAGCATACCCTCGCTAAACCAGGACTGTGTTGCTTGGTTTCCATTTCTGGAAAACCATTTATGTCATTAAGAGGGAAAGAGTAATCAAACAAAATGCTAAGGAAAATGCAGCACTCAACTTTAAATACAGCCTAATATTATAGTTGTTGGCTAACAGCACTTCATTGCTCTCATATCGGGAATGCTGTGAAATGCAAACAGACATGACAGGATAGAAATTTGTAAAAGCCTATGTTTAATGGTTATCAAATTTGAACAGAAGGGTTTCTATAAAACTATTTAAGAGGGTCACACCCTGAAGTTAGGGATTACAGATAAGCTGCTGTCTGTGAGACTATGTTTGATATATTAAAAAGTATGAATATGAATCCAAGAAAAATATGATAGAAAATTCCAAGCTTTGGGATTAACTGTGCATTTGTTAAACATATGCTATTTGAATTCCATGTTGTATTTTTGTAGCAGAACACATATTCTATATATTATCTTATTTGATAGAGTTGGTCAATAGATTGATTTCAGTTGCTGGTTCAGTTTGCAATGATTATATAATTATGGACAGAATCTATGTGGTTTTTACTTTGAAAGTGAAGTTTATGGATTTGCTTATCTTTTATGACACTATACCAAAGCTAGACATGGCAGGAAGAAGAAATTTAATGTATGAAGCAGCATGATTCTTAAAATAGAAGATTGTTGGAGCTTATTTTTTTTTAAACTTGCATCTGCGTTAGCATTTGCAAGTCTCATTGAGTGTAACTAGTCAGGTATACAGATCAGCTTTAAAGAATATTTATAATAAATTTCCTATGTAAACTTTTTGAGGCAACAATGAAAGCTAGCATCTTACTGATGCATAGCTCTTGCTGGAGCCAAGGTTTCAGGGTGTTTGGAGTTTTTTTCTGTTTGTTTGTAGACTTAATTTCAAAATGAGATTCTGACTCTTAATTCTCCTGTTTTACACTAATAAAAAGAAAATAAAAATGAAGAAAGCAGGACTTGAGCAGGCTTTCAAAGCCAAAGATATTTAAAACTCTCTGTTAATTTAAAATTAAAGGCATAAAAAGCAATGAATTTGTGCATTCTATTATTTAGCTGCATATCATTTGGATTATTTCACAGCTCACACATCAGATGAAATTCCATTTCAGAACTACTGCAACACATTTTTCTGTTTCTGCTATTACCAGCTCTCTTAAGAAATAAAACCCAGAGATCAATCCATGACTATCTAACCTTGTTGGATAGTTTTAATGTTTTAAAGACTTAAAAGTCATCACTTGTTTGAGAAAGGAGTCTCCATGATAGATCCAATGCTTCTTCAATAATTCAGTGGAATGAAGTTTCAATGTGGATTGAAGTTTGTAGCTTCAGAAGCAATAAAAGCCAAACTAAAGTATAAGGCTTCTTTGGTCCCTTTCTCCACTCTTCCTAATACAGTATTCCCAATTCTTGCCATTCTGACCAACACTTTTGGGGTCACAAAATCAATCAGGTCAGTATTTTGGAAGAAAGTATTTTTGTAAAGTAGATTTTCAGATGTGTTAGCTTCTAGTACTGACATCTTCTATGACCATTAGCTTACATCAGCAAAGCCACCCATACTCTCTATGGTTCTTCAGAAAAAGAGTACTTTAAGGAGAGGAGTAGAATATGGATTTAAAGAACATCAGTGTAAAATAAGACTTACTAACAATTTCTTAAAATAACCATCAGTAAAGTTAAATGCAACCTTTATTTATGCCAATGCTGCATTTATGCCATTATGGCATAACATCGTCTTTATACCATCATTTGTGGTAACTTGAATGGGTGGTAACAAGTCTGGGTTTTTTTCATTAACTGCTGTGATGAGTTAATAATTCCTATACAGCCATATTTCTAATGCCATCTGTAAGAAAGGAAAATCTGCTCATCCAGTCACCTTTGCAGATTTTTTTCTTTTCCCTTTGCTGTCCTTGTTCTTTTGAAAACATGAAACAATATATATAATTTTAATTGGAAGTGAAAAAAACCATGAAAACTGTTAAAAAATTCAAACCACTGTATCATAATTTGGATCAAATTTATTCCTCTTTTCAGGTTCAGGACTTTGAACCCCATCACTGAGAGGCCCACCATCACATGCAGCCCAAGTCCAGGCATTTGGCCTAGCTGTGTCAACATAGGCTTTGCTTTGCTTCCTTCCTCACAAGGCTATGGAGCCACAGGCTGGTGGAATGTCATAGTTTATCGTGAAGCCAGATCAGTATCTACTTCCCTGCAAAACAGCCTAGCCACTGGTAGCTCAGACTTAATCTAATGCAAATTTAACAATGTTACTGTAGCCACCCTAGTCCTCTAGACCAAGCTTTCTCATCCAGAAGGTGTTGATAAAGTTACTTGTAAAATCAGGACTCTCCATCTATTCAAATTGTATCCTAAACAGTTCTTACATGTTTTTGCAAATGTAAGAAAAATATTAATTTACTATCACAATTAAAACACATATAAATGTTAAGCAAAGCACACAAAACTCAGTTTGAGGTATCATTTAATGCATGCAACAGCTGGTGAGAGCAGACATTTCTTGTTCTCAGCAGTAGAGGGAAAAAAAATTGTATTGAATTATAGGCTTTTAAGGAATTGCAGTTTACTACAGACTCAGCAGAAGATGGTTAGCATGCATCAGTAAAATCTCTAAAAGATTCTGCCTGCAAACAGATCTCAGATCTGCCTTAGTACTCAGCACAACCGAGCAACACATGCAATACAGTGACTCTACAAAATATTTGCAATAAGAAGTTGTGACTGGGAAGCACTTACATGTAAGAAAGAGGGTGATTAAAGGCTGTAGCAGGAAAAAAAAAAGGCAAAAAAAAAAAAAAACAAAGCAATGAACTGGAAAGGAAATAAGGGGCTAGCCAAACAAGAAGTAGGGGGCTGGAGGATTTGTTGGGCAGGGAGACAGGATGTCTACAGTGCTGGGGGAAACACTGGAGAGATTGAGACAGCGGAAAGAGACCTCTCAGTATTCAATTTCTAAGGATTAATCAAAAGTTGTAAAAAGTTGGATGAAAGCTTTTCTTATTTGTCTCAAGGTCCTTATTCTTTGAAACTGCACTCATTTCTTAGCTTCTAGTTTCCCCAAATTAATGTGCCAAGTTTCTGTCCCAGGAGAGAATCTATTTTCCACTTGAAGCAATATATATTGTTTGGCTACAAGGACTGCTTTAGAGAATCTGGCTTTCTACAACTCAGAGACCTTCCAAGATGCTGGGATATATCCCAAAACATAGTTCTAGGAAGTATTATCATAGTCATCTACTTAGCATTATCAGATTTATCTTTTACCTTATTTTAGCCAAGCACATTGAAGTCTGGGACTATCCCAAAATGTCTTGGTAATCCACAGCTCCAACATATCTGCTTTGGCAGAGCATGTGTGGGACAAGTGCTTGTGCCAATCTCAATCATAATCAATAATAAAGTTTATAATGTCTTTCAAGATGTTTCCCCACAGAGCAGGGGTCATTGATGCACACAAATCTTAGTCTGAGGACTGGCACCGATCACTGAAAATGGGAAAAGTCTTTTGGGACAGGATTTGCAGCTGACTGCTTGAACCTGATACACACTTTTTGCATCAAAAGAAATATCACTTATTCTCTTTCCTGACTGAAAACAAAGAAACCAAAATCAAAACAACCAGGTCCTTAATGATATGTTTGTTCTTCAGATTTTGTTGGTTAGATGATAGATATATATCTATCCACAGGTATATCTATCATCTATATAGCCTATATACATTGATGGGTGTTAATCCTACAGTGGCTGAAGTTGAGCCTCTGAAATTAACTGAATCATAAACCCTATCTTTTTATCTATCGACTCTCACATAATATTTCTGTTGATTTTCTAGTACACTCACCCCAGTGTTTAGAGTTAACGTCCAAGAAGCGATTACATATTTGATTATGTGTATATTGTCTGGTAACTGATATTGCAACAAGCTCACCCAAAGCACTCTGTGGACAAGTTTGGTTTTCCAGAAAAAAATAAGGGTCATCTGAAAGTGCTGCAACTCGGGCACACAAAAGTTTCCAAATCAGATGAAGGCTGAAAATTGCAACTTCTTTTTTTTCTTCTCTCATTTCCCTGTAAGAAAAATCCTTAAAAATCAAGTTGATTTTCCCACAGTTGTAGAGATGAATGATAACCAGGAGACCTCTTAGGACATACAGAGTTATAGAAGGCATGTTCATTTTGATAGCATTAATTTTGTCCTAGAGGCTGATTGTAAGGTCTCTCCATCTGCCAAGATCTCTGAGACGTGCTCTAAATTAATTTTGAGCAGATTTTCTATCTCATTGAAGATAAGCATCAAAGGAACATCATTAAGATTGTAAAATCAATCATGTAAAAGGTAGAAAATGCCAAAACCTTACACTGCATATCCAGGAGTTGCCGGAATAAAGATTGCTATACAACCTTAATTCAGTCCATTGCACAGTACTTAATTTCCACCTGCAGTAAAAGATTTGTACCTTTAAGCAGCAGAGCACTGAGTATGGTATCTGACACCAAGATTTATTATTCATATCCCATTTTGTAGGAAGCAAAAGAGGTTTTTGCCTACCATAGACTGTAATAAGTTGATTAGACTGGATTTCAAGGATGCATCCTTTCAGTTTTGTTCACAGTTTTTTGCTATATAAGATCTCCAAATCCTTTTGTGCTTGTGCTTTAATTGATGTATTTTATTCTTTAAATTAAGGAATAATAACACTTAAACTTATTTGTTTCTTGGAGGCTAGTAAAAAAACAGTGAAAAAGAATCTGTTCAGATTTCTCAGCTGGTTACTAAATTAAATTAAAAAAACCTTGCTTGTGTTTGCTGTCATGTTGGCTGGGCAGAGTTCCAAGATTATTTCATTTATATATGTCTCCTCTCTTTACCTAATAATTCTAATTTATCTCAGAATAAAAGAAGTTTAAATGTTAATTTCACTTTCCTGATCAGGATAGTTGCTGTTAGGTTAAACATCTTGTTTAAATCAAGTAAATTATTAGAACAAATAACAAGATAGAAACTACATGAGTCATTTCCTGAGAAATTACAATACATTAATACTTTGATCTATACATTATGATTTTTTGGTGAAGAAGTTATAGTTTAAATTCTCTGACCAGTAAATCTTTTAAGGAGCTTTCACTGGTTTATTCTTAGCTCTTCCTAATACTTTTCAGTTGGGTTTTTTTGGGTTGGGGTTTTTTTTTCATATAGATGGTAACTGAAGGTACAGAGAGATTAATCCAAAAGTATCCTTAAATTATGTGCAGCTGTTCTGGGATTCTTAAAACTTAATTCTTTGATAAAGTTATTACGCTGGATGTAAACTTAAAGATCAGCCCCCATTGATTCCCTTCAGTGTTTTTCCTCAGTTATGATACTCAGTACTAAATCATAGTGTACTGTCTCATACTATTCACCTGGAAAATCAGAAATATCCAGTTAGTCAGAGACAGTGGTGTATGAAATCAGTCTGGAAGATTCTTTTTTCTCTTTCCATGGATAGTAGAGGAACAGTACAGAGGAACTAATTACACTTCTAAATTTATACACCTCAGCAAGATACCTACATTCAGTATGGCAAAATCGGGCCGTGATGTTATTATCAAAATTTTTGTTTCCATTAGAAAGAAAAAAAGCACATATGGGACTTTATGTCTATATAGGCATATAGGCACGGTGATTCTAAACTAACAGTCCTTCATGAAGATCACTGGAGTACTTTGATTCTAGTTCTCTGTCTTTCAGTCCCTCGTGGGTTTATTATTGTTGTGTTGTTTTTTAAAAGCAAAGATTAATTTTATTATCCTTGTTTTGGACTCTATTTACCTGTACGTTAGTGTCTGACCAGGTTAGTCCAATGCATGTCCACACACATACACCAGAACATATCTACCTGGCGTTCTATACCATTAATTTAAGTGATACAAACTGAAGTTGATATCTTCACCATGTTTTGTAGAGCTCCAGTGTAAAGCAGTGATGTTTGGTTGAAACAACAGCCACACAGTGGATTGGGACCTACAAATACAGGGGTGAGGTTAGGATGGGAACTACAGGTTTAGATACCAGGTGCATGTCAGAAAACTGTTCCAGAGGAGCCTTTAGACTGAGAACAACTGTTCTCTCTGAGATTAGAAAGTGAGGAATTAGAGCTCTTTGTGACTTTTACATCTTCTTCTGCCACCTTGGAATGAGTTATCTCCATCACATTTCACACTTAATCTTCTGTAAATCTGATCCATGAGGCTAAAAGCATACAATCAGATACAGATTAACCATTGAAATTGGTATCATGGTTGACAAAGATAAGCTACATATGCTTTAATAAAAATTGACTTAAATTTTTATTTGACAGTGATTTGAAAAATCTTTTGACTATATCAATTCTGGATCAATCTCATGGAGAATATCACAGAAAAAAATTCTATCTGCAATTTGTGTGTCTGAGAGATTCAGACAACGTCAGAATAATAGAGATCCTGTCTTGCACAGTTTGATAAGTTGAAGTGTTTTGGGGAATATGAGGAATCTGTCTTGCATCTGATGTAAGCAGAATAGGAATGCAAGTCTCACATTATTGGTCATTATCCAATGCAGAAGGCCTGAATCAGGGTTTTTTTCCTCTAGCTTTTATCACCCTGCTCATTCTGACACAGGATAAAACTAACTGCATATATTTTAAGAATTAGATTCTTCTTCTTTTAAATAAAACCATATTTTTATCTTCTCCTTCCAATTAATGCCTTACAAAATATGGAGTGATGGCTAGTAACCTAGCTTGGAATGTTGACTCAGTTAAAAAGGAATCTATTTCATAGTAGCACATCATTCTACCACATCAATCAATCAATATCAAACATTCACCACATTAATAACTAATGATATGGCAGCAGCGCAGCTCCAACTAGAATATTGTGTTACATTCTGGAAGTGATTTATCAAAGAGATGGAGATATTGGAGTGAGTTCAGAGAGGAGCAACCAGAATCATTATGGAAAAAACCGGAGTGACCAGAAAAGATTAAAAGTTTAGGCAGCAGTTACAATCGAAATACCGATGTTTACAGTTTTCAGATAATGAGTAACATCATTAGTATCACATAACTTTAATTGTGACAACACTAGTTTAGTGCAATAGCAGGTTATAACAGTCTACCTGGTCTGCATATAAAGTAGCAAAGGAGAGGAAATATTTAGCAATATATTGCATCTAAGGCAGTATAGCAAGGCATCGCTGTAGATGCTTTTAAAAAAAATATTGCAAGAAATATTTAAGGAATAGAAGCAAATTCTTGACACTGAGCAGCATCAGGATGACAAGGAAAACCTACAGCATGGCTTATTCAAACGTAGTCTGACAAGATACCTATTACATGTTCAACCCTGACCCAGAGACAAGATAGACAAATGATAGAATAGTTTCTTTTGTTCATGTTGCTTATTCTATCATTCTCTGATGATGTCAGGAAATTAAGATAGGAGTTTCCATTCCTCCGAAGTATTTATTTATTAGACATTTTTTGACTTCCAGAATCACACTTTTTTTTTTTATCATCTGGACAACACATCCAGTTCTGAGAAAAAGAATGAAGTGATTGCTAATTGCATTAAGCTACTAGTTTGCAATTGATAATGTAGAGATGTTTATGCTGTGGAAAACCCCAAATAAATCTACAAACCACAGCTTTAACAGTACAGCAATATACATAAATTAAGGAATTATAAAGCTAGTGCTAGAATTTCAAAATAAAATAATATAAGTTTTTGTAACTTATTTAACTTAGGTTGCATTTTAAGAAGAGGTCATTCTATTTTTTTTTCAGGGCAGTTAAAATTTCTTCATCTATATTTACAAATTATTTTATACACATACTATACATATGATTTACAGTTGCTAATTAGGATAACTTTCCCAGAAGTAAATATGATTTGTTTATCTTTCTATAGATTATTATCTCTTTACCTGTCTGCCTGAATTCCCTACTTTCTCTTATTTCTTTACTCTCTGAAACACTTTGCTTGAAACTGCAATGTGAAATGAGTTCCTTTCCATCTTAGCAGTGACTAATGCACATTTTCTGAGAACTGTCTGGTGAAGTATAATCTTTGTCATAGGAAAGCTTGGGCTGGAAGAATGTCAGAATATCCTCTACTCTGTTCCCCTATTTTAAGACAGGGGCAGCTTGTCAGAATCTGTTCTTAAAGTTTTCTGTTTATGGAGATCCCACTGGCTTCTCAGTCATCACATGCAAGTAATGAGATATCCAGGCCATTATCCTTATTTTTAGGAACTTAACGTAATGTCTCAATGGACTGTTTCCTGATATGTTTTAAGTTCATTTTTCTCAGTTTCTAGAGAACAGATTTTTGAGGTTTTATTTTTATTTTTTTTTTCCAAAATTGTATGCTCCCAAAAAACAAGAAATTAGTTTAATATACTGAGTGGCTGGAGAGAATTAAGAGCAAATGACTAATGTATGTTTAGTTTAATTTTTTTTAGTACGTTCTTCCTACTTCAACACTTTTAATCTTTAAA
Organism: Zapornia atra; assembly: GCA_013400835.1. NCBI lineage: Eukaryota > Metazoa > Chordata > Aves > Gruiformes > Rallidae > Zapornia > Zapornia atra. The sequence continues at coordinate 16,086 of VZTU01005851.1, read as the reverse complement.
GATTTTCGGCTTCTTGTGGTTTGAATGTATACTCAGTCTCATCATGCTTCTAATGCCAAAGAAATACTAGCAAGCCAATCTTTCTTTTAGCTACAAACCTATTTTAGCTTCCACCTGATTTTCATCATTGTCCTTAATTCATGGTGTTGGGCACTTTTGACTCATGAGAAGGTGCAGAAACTCTCTTACAATTTGCTATTATTATCATCTAGGCTATTTAATTCATCCTTATATTGGCTTCTCTGAGTGTCTGCAGAATATCAGGTACTTTTTTCCCCTCTCATATTTAGTATTTATATTTAGGTTTCTCTGACACATGTCTAGCTAAAAGTGGTAGTGAAGAAATGTTAAATAATTAGCTAATTGAAAATGTTCTGTGATGTCTCATCTTGCTTATTAGCTTAGTAGCAATAAGAACAATAGTAACCAAAATGTCCCTGTCAAAATGGGATGTCACAAAAATTTTACAGGAGAGAAACAACACAAATGTGGGTACTAGATAAATTATTAAAAATTAATCCATGAGAAAATATACCAAAAGCTGTGTATCCTTTGGTTTTGGACACCAGCAGAATTGAGCAATGGTATGTAGGTTTATTTAGATGTTACATTTTTTGCACAGTTATGAATTGAGCAAGACCTCATGCACACCTGAGCCTGCCTAAACCAAGAATTCTGAGAACCTTGACCTACCTCCTTTTAGGTTCTTAAATGTCACAAGGATGCAGCTAGTTCCCTAGAAGTGGGCAAACTGGAGATCAGGAGTACTAGAAAACACTTGAGTTAATTCTTCTGAGTAAAAGAAATAATGATTAAGTAAAAGTCTGGAGTCCAATTTGCTTAGAATTAACAAACACTGATGACTAAAAAGAGTAAAAAATGGAACAGTTGATGCTGAGAGTGAAGTTATTACTTCCTGATACATGCAAGGATGGGAAAAAGATTGCAGCATGTGTTAACTAGTGTCCTGGTTTCAGCTGAGATAGAGCTAATTTTCTTTCTTGTAGCCAGTATGGTGCTATGTTTTGGATTTAGTATAAGAATAATGTTGATTGATAACACAGTGATGTCTTTGGTTGTTGCTATGTAGTTTTACTGGCTGCACAAAGTCAAGGACTTTTCAGCTCCTCACACCCTGCCAGGTGCACAAGAAGCTGGAAGAGCACAGCCAGGACAGCTGACCCAGGCTAGCCAAAGGAATATTCCCTACCACATAATGTTATGCTCTGTATATAACTGGGGAAGTTATCTAAGAGGCAGATTTGGTGCTTGGAAACAGAACGGGCATTGGGTTGTTTGGGGTTTTTTTCCCCCATAGGTGGTAAGGAATTGCATTTGTTCTATACTATTATTATTATTATTCCTTTGTTGTCAGATTAACTGTCTTTATCTCAACCCACCAGTTGTTTGGTTGTGTTTTTTTCCATTCTCTTCCTCATCCCCTTGGGTGAGGGGTGGGGGGAAGGGGTGAGCAAGTGGCTACATGGTGTTTAATACATACCAGCTGAAGTTAATCCACAACATCTAGAAAATTTAATAATAATTAATAGCTATTAGACTGAAACATCTGGAAAGCATACTACCAAAATACTCTCTATTGTAAAAAAAAAAAAGCACACATACTGATGAATAAATAGTAGTGAACTCGTTGTGGAATATAAGATGTGAAAAACAAATTGTTCCACCTTGCTGTAGAATATATAGGATATAAATACAGATCTACAATTTTTTTCAAGATTTGAAGTCTGTTCATGCCAGAAAAGATAAGCGGGTATTTTAAAAGAACTGGCCCTCAGGATAGCCTGAAGGTTCTTGAGCTGGAAGCTAACAGGTAAAACAGATGCTGACTGTGAGGGAGGCATGCACAGCACAGATGCACTAGTTTAAAACAGCATCAACTTGATAGACTAACTCTGTCATGTTTTTTGCTACTTCTTTTCCGCTCCTACGTCTAAAATGCTAATTCGATGGCATTTTCATTGTTTTGGGGACAAAAGAAAGTATATATATCCTTCTATCTATGCTTTATATGTGTTTTGCATATGTGTATGTCATTATGAGATATCCCTTCCTCAGCTTGTTTCTCCTGGGTGCTGTTGCTATGTGTGAGCTTGTGTGTTTGCAAGTGTAAATTATTTTTTTGTTTTAGACAAAGAAAATCAAAATGATACAAGAAGGAAAGTGTCCAATGATAGGGCAAGGGGCAATGGGTGCAAGTTGGAGCATAGGAGGTTCCATGTGAACATAAGAAAAACTTTTCCCTGTGAGGGTGACAGAGCACTGAAACAGGCTGCCCAGAATGGTTGTGGAATCTTCTCTGGAGACATTCTAAAGCAGCCTGGATATGTTCTTGTGTGACCTACTCTAGTTGATGCTGCTCTGGCAAGGGGGTTGGACTAGATGATCTTTTGAGGTCCCTTCCAACCCCTAACGTTCTGTGATTCTGTGTGAAATTATCTCTTTGCACTTACCATATGTTCATCTATGTACAATTGTATTATTTCTGCAAGAGCAGGATGGCTGATTTTTAAATGAGATATTAATTGGAGAAGCTGTTCCAGTGAAAAAGTATACCTTGGAAATCCTCCAGATACATCAGAAATCCTGAACTGGTTAAAAAGCAAAGGTAGAGAGTGCTACAGTTAAATGATAGAGCAAAAGAGAAAATAAAGATCAACAATCTTTTTAAAAAAAGCCTAAACATTTATATTAAAGAAAACTGCAGAGGCATTCAAAATTGCGCTACGTCTCTGATCTTACGGGAATCTAGATGTACATTTTATAGTACCAGTAGTACATGTATACAAAAAAATTATCCATGTCTTTTATGAGAGACAAACTCAGATTAGATTTCCATGAAAATGGAAATCAGGACACATAACATTTACAGTAGCACTAGAAAAGTTTTGCAAACTCAAGTTATAAACTTTTAAAATTATTATCAAACTTGTACATTTATCTCTTACCAATAAGGGATGTGACACAGATGAGGTCCTGCAGAATTTCCTCTCTCTGCAATTTGGCAATAGACTAATGCTGTTTCCCAAGGCTGTATTTTAACTCTATGAGTCCTCAATGATAATTACAATAGTTGAGTCTTACTTTTAATTAAATATTGGTGTCTGCTACAGTTTTCCCCACTTATATTGCCAGCAGATATTGTATCTATAAAAAACATATGGTAGATTATTAGTTCCATGTATAAATGAGGCAGAAAATAAAGGAAGATATAAGAATCTTATGAAACCAGGGATGGTATAAAAAAAATAAGACATTGATGAGATTTTGTTTATCACTATACATTATACTAAATTGCTGCACCCAAAGCCAGCTGTAAAGCTAAAAAAACTAATGCACATTCAGCCATTCCCATCTGATCAACAGAAATTACTTCATCATCCATCCAGATGTAAATTTTAGAAAAGGTCAATAAATCTAAATGTGATTTAATGTTAGGAAGAAAATGAGCAGTTATGTTGTAACTCGGAGTCAAAATAACTATAGAAAGGAACAACATAACAAATACCAATGTCACCAAAACAGACACTGAAGGTTTATTCCTACATTCATAAATATTTCACATTGAGTTATAGGAATCAATTTAAAATTTTCACATTCTAAATTGACATCACAAAACATAAAATGTACATGTATGTTAAAAGGCTAACAAAAAAATACTGTTACTGAAAAGTTTAACAGAAAAAATTACTATGAAGGATTAATCCCAGATCAGAACAAGCTGAGAAATCTGTTTCTCAGAAGTGTTCCTGATACTTGCCATTTATCAGGACAACCTACCTTGGCTGGAGGGAAAGAGTAAGACATGAGGAAAGTCTAAAAAACCTTTTGCATGCTCATTTATTGCAGTTTCCTGTGTCTCCTCAGATTCTTTTAGGGAAGTGGTGATGAACCTGAGGATCCCATTCTCTGAAAACACTTCTAGAAGGGTGCAGGGTTATTTGACATCAGATCTCTGGCCATATACAGCATAGCATTCCTATTCTCCATTTTCACATCTGGCAGAATTAGCATTTAGGTACTGAAAAATCTTTTTATAGTTCTGCTTCCTGAAAAAGAAATAGGAAAGAAACACCATGGGTGCCATGGCAAGTTTCAGATAAAACAAAAATTTTTGTTGGCTTTTGAGTGTGTGGTTGCATCTCAAAAATTCTGTAGTTGATGCCTGACCAGTAGCGTGATGATGATGCTTCAACTGATGATCATAGAATCATAGAATTTGTCAGTTTTCCAGACACCTCACTTTCCATTGTCTCTCATTGTTTCTCCACTGCTCTCCCTGGGATCAAGTTGAGGGTGACCAACCTGAAGTTCCCCAAACTATTCTTGCCTTTCTTGTAAATGGGAGTGATGTTTACTTTCTTACAGTGCTCAGGAACACTGTCTAGTCACAATAATGCTTCAGGGGTATTCATGAGTGACCTTAAAATAACATCAGTTAGCTCAATCAGCACTTGTGGATACTGCCCATCAAATCCCATGAACATGTGCACCTCCAGACTGTTTACATATTCAGTAATCTGACTGAGGGTAAGTCTTTCCTGCTCCACTTTTTCCCACTTGTCTCAGGGATCTGGAATTGATGAAGTCAAATATTTCCAGGAAAAGCTGGAAATATTTGCAGGAATTCAGTAGATCAGGTTTTTTCCATGTCCTTTATCATTGGGTCCCTTCCCACTTCTAGCAGAAGGCATGTCTTTATGTTGTTCTGGCACTAATACTGACCCATAAACTCAGCTCTCAGCTGGCTCTTCATTCCTGCCAAGGCAGATCAGTGGGCGCTGCCACAGATCATAGAATCATAGATTCATAGAATCATAGAATCATAGAATCATAGAATCATAGAATCATAGAATCATAGAATCATAGAATCATAGAATCATAGAAT
>VZTU01005851.1:0-10584 GCA_013400835.1 Zapornia atra | reverse complement strand
CATGTTGGTGCGGAACTTCCTATGCTCCAGCTTACAGCCATTGCCCCTAGTCTTGTCCCCACAGACCACTGAAAAGGGGTTGGCCAATACCCCCTGCATCCCATGTCTAAGATATTTATACATACTAATTAGGTCCCCCCTAAGTCTTCTTTTCTCAAGACTAAACAGTCCCAGTTCACTCAGCCTGACCTCATACGGGAGATGTTCCAGGCCCCTAATCATCTTCGTAGCCCTTCTCTGGACTCTCTCCAGGAGGTCCCTGTCTTTTTTATACCAGGGAGCCCAGAACTGGACACAGTACTCCAGGTGGGGCCTGATCAAGGCAGAGTAGATGGGGAGGATCACCTCCTTTGACCTGCTGGACACACTCTTCCTGATGCATCCCAGTATCCCATTGGCTCTCTTAGCCACCAGTGCACACTGCTGGCTCATAGCCAACCTGTCATCAACCAGGACCCCCAGGTTCCTTCCTGAACAGCTCATATCCAGCCATTAGAACACTGCACTTGTGTGAGGTACCCCATGATATTTCTGGGATCCCAGTGAGATTACAGATCACAACTATGCACAGACCTCTTAATTCCTCCTGATTAAGAGTGGGAGACCCAGAGTACCTTCAGCTATCTCTGGGTTTAACCACACATATATTGCTAAATTAAGTTTGGGGCAGAGAGTGATCTGAAAGCTCACTGCATATTTGAGAAGTGAACACTTAATCATGTAGTTCTGCTATCACAGTCTCTGGAATGAATGTTGATGGAATTGGCTATATGCACAGATAATGCTCTGCACACTAGTTAACCTTTCTAATGAATGACTTCCTATTACTTTCCTCAGCTATAACTTATTTCAGTTATCCTGACGATAATATATTAGCGTATTAGTGCTGGCACCCAACATACACTATGCTAAGAATAAATTGCTAAAAGATGCACTCATAAATAAGGGACTTCAGGGTCTGTGACTGTCACTTTCATTCTGCTCTTCAATTAAATAAAACATATTTCTATGGTTAATTAATCATGAATAGTTATCGATAATTTTTACCATTCAAACATCTTCAAATTTTTTTTTTTTTTAAAGCCACACTGATTTTCTGGCATTTAAAAACTGTTGATTGTTAAGCATTGCTTCATATCCCAATGTCATCATCCAAATAAGAGTATATTTCTTTCCTTTCATACTCACTATTTCTAAGTATTGTTTCCCTGTGGCTCAGCAAAAGCATGGAGATACATTTTCTGTGACTGAAACTCTTACCAGACAACATTTGACACCATACCTAGGGAATTCACCTTGTGGGTAGGTTTTGTTGAATATCTAAGTATGAACAAAGTGTTTGGAATATTTAGTTTCTCACTGAATATTTGACTTTACAGTTGCAGGTACAATTTAAAAAATGCATAAGGAATTGTGAAGTATATCAGACTAATTAGGTTATCTTGACATCCTCTCATCAAACTCTATTCTAATGAAGTTTTTGAAAGTAGTATTAGGAAAATGGGATGAGAATATAGGTTGAAAAGATTGTAAGTTTCATTCACGTGTTCTTGGATTCTGTAGATAAGTAATGTCCACACTGAATCTCAAAGGAACAAAAGTAATGAATACAGGGAGGGGAGAGGGTAAGAAAGCATAGGAAGACTAAGATCACAAGAACTGCCAGAGGCAAAATAACTCTAAGGGAGGGGGAATATTAACAATAGAAATCATTGCTTTTGAGAGGGAAACGTTGCAATCTGTCACTGTGTCCTTCGTTTTTCTTTGGGGTAGTGCTCATTCCACAGTGGAATGTTGTTCAAAAGACTGGAATTATTCTTGGTCATTATTCACATCAATCATGGAGTAAAGCTTTTATGTTGTGCTCTGGAGAGGGCTAGACAGTGCTTGGATAGTACTTCACTGTGTTGGTAATCCCACTGAGATAAAGTAGGAGTAATGAGTGAGATAGAGTGACCAGCAATACAATGTTGATATTTGAAATGAAGCATTAGAGCACTTGTATTTCTTGCTCACTTGTGTCCTGGATGGGCCTGTCATAGTTTCTGTACTACAATTTGCAAATATATAGTATTTTTGTGGGTGAAAAACAATTTATGGTGTGCAATTGTTTTACAGAAAGATTATCTGTTCTGATTGCAAATCTTCCTGGGTTTTAGCAGGCTGAAATGGTTCTTCAGCACATACAAACCAGTTTCTAAATTGAAGCCTGCACCAATGATTTTTTGGTGTTTCTTGCAGCTAGAAACAGCCCTTAACAGGGAGGAATTTCTGCCTTTATTTGTTTGACACTCAAAGCAATTGGAATTTGAAGGGTTTGGAACAGCTTTCCTTGTGCCATCAAGGTCCCCTGGTGTTATGAAACTTCAGAATTGGCACTGGGAGAGGAGGAAAAATATGAATCAAGGTGTGCATGCAGTTTGTTTCCATTGCACTGCATGGTGCAAGTCTTAGCAAACATAGCACAGTGTAGGTTAACATGGAGTAAGATCACATGGCATGATGAGTGCAGACATTATTCTTCTATTCTTCTAATCCTTTTTCTTCATTATTCTTTCTTGTCCTTGAATTTCCAAAATATCTGTATGAACATATATATATATGTGTGTTTCCTTCCTTTTACATGCTTTTGCTTTCTGACTTCATAAACTTTAAGGTTGAAAGAAACCTTAAGACAGGCTGAAAGGGATTTCTGGAGGCTATCTAATTCAGTATCTTGGTCAAAGAAAGATAAACTTTGAATTTAAATCCAACTTGGAAGTTAGATCAGATTGCTCATGACTACTACAGCTAAATTTATTTTACAGACAGACTATCTATATAGCTTTACTTGCAAAGGATTAATTCAGCCTTCATTAATTTATTCTGATCCGGTAACAGCTGTACAAATTCACTGGAGCAGTACATTGTCTATCAACTTGACCAACAATTTATTGTTTAAGGTGCCATTATTGGACACCATAGAACTTTGAACAACTTGACTTTCTACTCATCAAACTGTCATTCATGGACTTCTTCCTCACATTTAGCAGTCTTTCTTAGGATAGAACTCTGTAGTTAATGCTCCTTAGCATTAACCAACACTGTTTGGTATGTTTTATCATGTATGAATGTGTCCAAGAAATTAATCAACAGGAGTGTGCTGTTGTCATCACCCAGGCAAATCCAACTTAATCCGTGCATAAGTTCAGTTATTATAAGCGAGACCAGTAGAATAGAATGCTCGGGTTAAAATTCCTGGTCTATTTTGAATATTGAAAAGGAATGATGGGTATTTTGATGTTGCTTTTGTTTGGTTGGGGTTTTTTTTTGTTTGTTTATTTGATGAGTTGCCCCTTGTTTTTGTATGCTACATGGAATTATTATCATGTAGTGAGACTAAGATAAAATGAATTCTGTATATATCAAGGTATAAATTTCTACTTTTAATGAGTTACAATTTCAAAAATAATTCATTATAATTAAATAATGCTATAGAATTAATTAATTATAATGAAGTTTTAAATAAGTTTATTATTCTTGAATGTGGTAAGTGGTATTTTAGGAATATATGCCATAAAGTTGTTTTCTTTGAGAATGACATGTTTGCGTTACAGCCCATATGAGTCTGCTCATTGTTCATAAACTCTAAATACTTTATATCAAGAAAAGCAGATACGCATTCTCTAGATAGGCAGTTTACTCAAACCATGAAAGGAATCACTAATAAATATCTTGCTGTATTAATTTCCAGAGAGATGTGCAACAGATTCTGTTTCTAGTAAATCGAGTTAAATATTTCATAATAGCTATTTGTTCATCATAACAATAATATTTAATTCGGCAAATTCATTTCTCGTATCCATCCCTATGAGGAAAGTAGCTAAATAAAATAGAGATAACCTAATTAGTTTCTACTAACCTCTACTATGTACAGGTTGAATTTAATTCTGAGTTAGGAAGCCAGTTTCTTTCCTTTACAAAATTAATAAAGATACGTTTATTTCTTGTTTCTTATTTCCTGACTCAACATCAAACATTGCCAGCCTCTGGATGTCAAGGGTTTAATGGAAGGAAAATAAAGAAGAACTGAACACCAACTGACCTTTTCTGTTTAGTGCATTCTCCTATATGTGTTGAAGGAATTTGTGAATGTTCAGAAAAAAGTCTTTTGAGCCTTTTATTTAGTTAGTTAGTTAGTTCTCTTTTAATATAGAGTTGATGTATAATGTAGAACCACATAAAACAAAACAACTGTCAAAGAGCAGCAGTTGTCCTTTAAAGGAAATCAAGATGTGGACATCTTGATTTAATTTTTTCTTCATCAATTTTGTTTTCCATTAGCTATAGCATTTTCTAAATACTATTTCATTAGCTGTACAAAATCTTCTCAAGGGAAACTAAAACTTAAATTATCTGGTTTTAATATAATAATCTTGAATTCAATAGCTATTCTGTATATGGTAATCATATGAAAACTTTACTGAAATTAGTTTCTTACTTTACTTGAGCAAAAGTTCAGCCTGATAAGGCCTCAAAGTTGTTCTCAAAAAATAATTTTGCAACCAACATTCCACACTCAGATTTATTGGTTCTTGTGCATCAAACTTTGCTTCCCTAATTTTTGCTCAGGAGCAGTAAAACAAGAAGTTTTGGGGTTTGAGCAAAGCCAATAAATTAAGGCAAGTTCTATTCAAGGTTGTCTGTATAAAAGTGAGTCTAAGATACTTAAATTAAAAACTGCACTTCTCAGAACTCTTATTTTGCTCCTCTGCTAATTTTGAAGCCACCCAGTTTCCACATGTTCTGTCTGTTCATGGACCAGGCCACATTTTGTTGGGCTGTAGAGCTCAGCAGCCAGAGCATGGCCATGCACCGTAGCCTGTTACAGACTGTATTGTCTGTAGTCCACAGTCAGGGTTCTGCAGGATTCAAGCCCATGATTGTTAGACCACACCTAACACACCTCTCAAAACACAGTGCTTATCCGAGCTGTTTTATAAGAGCTGGATCATGAAAGAAGTGAAGGGTTTCCTTCTCATTGATCATTTAATTTATATGATTTACCCAGAAAATATAAAATAATACTTTTTATCATATGAATTTTTATGAGTTGTTCTTTCTGCCAGAGAACCAACTCAAGTAATTTCCTGTAAAAGAAAAAAGTTCAGCATTTTTTCTATCTCTCTTCATAAGGCATGCATCAAGACAAAGAGATGCATTATAACTAAGGAAAGACTTCTGTTTCTGCTTGCATAACTCCTTTCTTATTTCATCCAACACTTAAATAAAAAAATCACTCACACAGTTTTACCTGTGAGAAGACACTGTCATGAATTCTCTTTCAAGCCCCGTGAACTCTTCCATCCTTGTACCACTACACAGTGAACTAAATTGCTTCTAATTGCTTGTAAGCATCAGCATTATTGCCAACCTTATGGAAGGAACTTCATTTCTCAGGATCTTTTCTGGCCAGCTGTGAGAGAGCTGGCCAGAAAAAGGGCAGCTGGCCAGCTGCCCCTATGACATTTGGTGGTGTCTTTATGCTATATGTGGGCATCCTGGACACCTGAGAAAGGTCAAGGCAGACCTATATATCATAAGGTGCCTAGGAGACATCAGTGATTATAATATTCAGTATTGTATCTTTTTTTAATATCTGGAGTCATAAGACAGAACTTGTCATCTCAAGGAACTGCTGTTCACCGCTGAAAGATATTTCATCTGCATCAATCTTCTAACATATTCTCCTTCTATAGTTTAATGTTTTCTTAAAGGCCATCATAAGAAAGAATAATTGAGAAATATGACTCAGAGGAGTAAAAGATATTTTACTGCCGAAGCTCTAAGTTTAAACGTGTAAAAATACGCAAGGGCACAAACTTTCTGTGTAAGCTTTCACTGAAGATTGATGTGTATGGTTAAACCACATCAGATTAGCAGTCATTAGGCAAAGGTGATAAAGTAGCCTAAATGTAATCTTTTGGGCATAGTGTATTGATTTTTAAATACTTTCAATCAGATCAGACAAAAAGCATTTCTATAAAGTTCCTTCCACTTGTTTTCAGTACCAGGTGTTACCTCCAGAAACTTGTTTTTGTAAAAAACAGTGTAGCAAATCAAGTTGCTGACAGTAAAGTTAACACAATGGATACCTTTAAGGGAACAGGACAAAAAACTAATTTCACACTGCAAATAGTTAATGCTTATCTCAACAAGAGAAACTACATGCTTTCCCAATAAGGGGAAAATACTGGTATCTGTCAATATATTTGCCTTATGTCTAACCATATTACTAACACAGAGAATTTGCAGTGAGCTGCTCACAAAAAGGATAAAATTCAGAACTTTTCCCTGGATTGGTTTCTTTATTTTGTGCATTGTGATAGTCCTAAGTGACACAACTGTTCTGCTACAGCTCTACAGACACCTTCATGTGTGACCAGCTGTAGATCATTTTATGGCCAATCTGCCCTCACTCTGAGCTATTAGAGGTATTTTACAGTCCTTAATCTGTGGAATTTGCTGTGAAGAAATGAATTAATTGCAAAACTACTTATCAAAATATGACTATCTAACAAAAAAGGAGGTTTAAAAAAATCTCAACAATCAACCCACAAAAATATCCTCTTAGAAATTCATATTTGATGATTGTTTTCTTACGCCTGAATGGATATATACTTGGGGTTTTTTTGTCCTTAATTTTCTCGCTGACCATGGAATGTTGATAGTGTCACACAAGACTGCCTGATCAAGCAAAAAGAATGGTAACTGTCATGAAAGCTCCCATGAGTTTGGACCAAACGTGGAAAAGAGATTGATTGCTTTCCACCAACTGGGTCTGCTTTAATCGAGCCAAAGCAACCTCTGGACTGATTGCAGGAGAATCCAAAAGCACAGATAAACAAACTGATTCACAGTGCTCTAGCTTATCAGTCCCCTGAAAACTAACTGGAGCTACTCAAATCAGTCTTGCAGTGCAGCAAGATGCGTCCAGACATAAAGCTTTTCTTCTCTTGTCAGGATTTTAACAGCGCTATTCACCCTGCCATCTGTTCTTCAGGCCCCCATCAGAATTTACATTTCTGTAAAGCCAAACCAAGTTTAGAGACATTTCTGCTATGAGGTCAGAATACAGATCTACACAATAGGAAAGTCTGTTCTTCTTGATGTGTAATAAAGCACAAGAACTACTATCTAGAAAGCTTGTAGTGATGGCTAAATGATCCTTCAGTTTAAGGTAACATCCAAAGCCCTGCGGTTACTTTGTGGTAAGGTAACAGTTCCCAGTTTCCTCAGTATAACAAATGTGTCAAAAATGGGATGATGCATACATCACTGTGACATTCTAGTATGCCCCATGACTCTGAACCTTTGCAAGGAGATCTAATTCCTAAGTGACATAAACTGAACAGCCAAACCACATCTCACTGGAAGTGTGGGATATTTTTCCCTGCTAGATTTTTAGTTCAGGTGTATTTGGATACACAGCTTCAGAATAAAACAATCAGGCTTCTCAGAAATTACAGATTTAATATAACTAAATCTGTGTTTTGGAAATACATTGTTCATAATTTGTTTAACAAGTGGTGTAGTGTGAAAACTTGCTAAGAATACTGACAGTGGCTGACTAGACCAATCTGAGTCCTAAGTAATGACAGGTATCACTCATGGCTGCAGACATTCAAGCTTTGCCAGATGACCCTTAGCTACACCATCCAAAATATCTGGTCTATAGAGAGAAATAATTATCAATTAGCTAGTTTTTTTAAATGTTATCAAAGGATAACATGGGATCATCAAGATCAGTAAAAACTACCTTGTTTGAAACAAGACAACTGCAAGCTTTTCTTCTTTCAATCTTTAGTATAAAGGTTCTGATTCATAAGGGCTTGACATTAAAAATTTGCTCCACAAAAATCTATTCCATGCTGGAAAGACACAGTCACTCCTAACAGTGTACAGTAATGAGATTAATAGCCTATACTGAAATTATTTTTTTTCAAAGGTGTTTTGCTGTCATTCACAATTTGAAAAATGGAGTAAAGTAGAAACTGTCATTCTTTCCTTTTTGGTGGGATATTATTTCAACAGCAAAAAAGGAGGGCCGTAAAATAACAGTTCTGCTAAATGTATTTTCAGGTCTCAGAAAAGCCACATAAGAAGTACACTGAGATGACCTTATTTTTACTTTACTCCCTGGAACATGACCACATTGGAGATGTGAGCAGAGGACTCTTCATGGCAGATGTTTTGAGCTCAGTCAAACAGAAGTGTGGGCGGTTTCAATATATGTGGATGAGTATGTGTGAGAGAAGCAGGAGAGGAGAGAGCGATGGTCAGTTGTCTGTTTACCAGCTGTTCTTTCTCATTGAACTTTTGAGTTCTCTTTATTCCTCGAGGAAAATCACTCAGTTGGGGAAGGCAAAAATTACTTTTGTTTTTTTAAATCACCAACAGTGACTGTGAAAAGCAATTAATATAACCAGAAGACATGCCACTTTCCTCAGTTGTATCAGTTGTATATTGTGAATTCCTCATTTACAGATAGCAATCAGTAACTAGAAAAGCCCATTATAATAGAAAATAATGTTATATCTTAAATGTGGATTATAAGGGCTCCACTAAAATAAATCTTTTCATACTGTGGGATTTTCAGCCTCAATTATTTATATTGCTCCGATGTCTCTTACAATGTGTACTGATTGTATGATGTTGAGTCCAAAATACTTTTCAGATCATATTTTTAATACAGTGATCTCTTGTTTCAATTCAGCCAAATGATTTTCTGAATGTATAAATGAATGCAAGAATGAATTAGATGTTAATATAGTTAAGAATGGGTAACAGCTATCTAGAGATAGATGGGTTACTGATAACACTGTAAAAATCCTCAAATAAGTATTGCCACCATTGTATTATATTTTAGTCAATACATTACTAAACCAAAGGCTTTGTGATACAAACAAGATCTAAAAAGATTAGTCTGGAAAAATGTTTTTAAAAATGAAACTTACTTATATTTGCATGCTTTCACTGATACCATTTCTTCTATTTCCAAAAGCAGCTTTCTGCTTCCTTTGTCCATGACTGTAATATGCATACAGGCATAACAATGAAACACAAGATACATTGATTTCTTCTTAACTCCCTAACGAAACTTTTTAAAATGTCTCAGGATGTTATAGGATTTTCTGGGAGCTACACTTTCTCTTAAAACAGATTTTTTTTTCATTAACAGATTTCTCATTCCAACTATATTTTCATTTTCATCTTCGACCATTAAATGATGTTAGTTTGTTTCAGAAAACTATTACTGTTTAACTGCTATGATTTCCTTACTTTTAGTTTTCATATTTTCTTAGAAAAAATCTTGAGCCTAACAATTTCACTTGTTGTATGATGGAATTTAAGAGCTCCTCATCAAAGACAGCCAAACTATGTGACCGAACCTGTGTTTTAAGAGGAGAAATAAGGCATTTTTTGGATGGTGATAGACACATTTGGTCAGATGAACCTATGCTAAAACATGCTGAAAAAGCCTGTGGCTCTTGGGACACAGGGACCAAGGGGTTTTTTCTCATCTCATAACTGAATAGCAGAGAAATTATTTTGTTCCATGCTAGTCCCAGCTACTTGTGATTCAAAGGTTAAAAAAATAAGTTAAAACCACCAGATAACTCACAATTATAGTTCTGAAATTTCTCTCTTCAAATATAAATCTTCTGAAACTAAATTCTTATAATTGATAAAGACCAGATCTGAAACAATTTTTTTTGTCTTTCTATGATTAGTTGCTATAGGACTAGGATTAGGATTTAAAATAAAATAAAATAAAATAAAAAAAAAAAAAAATCAGTGGAGAATTAAGGACCAGCAGACGCCAGAATATTTACCACTTTTTGATGAGTGCTTTCAGTAAAATCAGTGGAACAACTCACTTAAAAAATTCCTATTTGTCCTGAGTTGAATTTCAATAATTGCATAATTTAAGTGTATGGAGTAATAATATATTGGAAATGAATTCTTATATATTTGTACTAATGCCACTTGTATTATTGAAAACTGTCATTCATGTAATGTAGATTAAAGAAACTACAGTTTTTCCTTCTGTGTCTGCAAAATCATATTAGAGAAAGCAGAAAGAACATAGGGAATATTGAAATTGTGGAGAACCAAGGATAACAGTTCATATGTATTTGTTCAACAAGAAGTATTCAGAAGTGGAAAAAGGTCATAATCTTTTAACTGAAATCAAAACAGAATTAATTTGAGGTGAAACTGTGCATAATTCAAGTTTGCTAATCTAATGATTCATTTGTACATTTGTTTTCATCAGCGTGCTCTTTGCTGCTCTTTTTTTATTTACGGGACAAATCAGAAAGATATGAGGAATAGAAAGTTATTTGGTTAAATTCCAGTAAATCCAAGAAAACTAAAAAGATAGTATTGAAAATTCGGCATAAATCTAAGGGATTTAAATAAATATTATGAAGATGTAGTGAGCACCTCTCCTGTGAAGATAGGCTGAATTGGACTTTTTCATCCTGGAGAAGAGGAGGAGACTATGGCAGCTTTCCATGTCAGCAAGACCTGAACAGGCTG
>VZTU01005850.1:65980-131257 GCA_013400835.1 Zapornia atra | reverse complement strand
TTCTATGATTCTATGAAAAGGATATTTATTAGTCTATATAATTAATGTTTGGAGAAAAGAAGTGAGACAGTGGAGACATATGAAAATAAAAGAGGTTGCCTGAAGCTCAGTACAACTGATGGTTAAAGTCTTTTCCACTGGAATGGAAGGGCAGGATGGAACACGTGTATATCTCTACGTCTATTTCAGTATCCATAGAGAGAGAGCAGAAAAATAAGCTTTAAAACCAAAAATGCCTTTCCCTTCTAGAGAGACATTGACAGTTCAGGATTTCAGGAACTTTAATGACCATGGATAAAATTTCTAAATAAATTAATTACATGGGAAACTAGAAAGCATCTTTACTGTTCACCTTACTTTATTAGCTAACAAGATGATCTGCTTGTAAACCTTAACAAGATGTACTTTCCTGTACCAGAATACATAGGAAAAAGTTGTGTTCTCACAAGTGACCTCAACCTGGAGACATTCATAGAGATCAGACATAGCTTTTGTGTCATCTCAAAAAGCAGTAGAGGATGATTTATAAAGATAGATGATGCTTTGTAAACTTTGAAATAACTGCTTATTGAAACCCTTGCTGACTGGCAAATGAGAATTAATTACAGTGCCTGAAATCAGCCATTGCACTGCTCTTCTGATGACAATTACATTTCTAAAACATGCCCCTCTTCCAACATACACTCTTGGGACTCCAGAATAACTATTTTCTGAAACCCTAAATCCCAATTTTTGCATAAGTGGCAGGATATACATGTGTATCTTACTGAAATCTGAGACATGTGTCAAGATACACTGCCAGTTACCCCAAAAAAGGTTGCAATGTAGGAAAGGCCATCCTGGCTTGGAAGCAGAAACAAGTCATTGAAAAAAGTAATATGGGTAAAAGGAAGATTATACATTAAATACCGTCATCTAGTAAATGAAGCTGAAGGAAAAGAGCCTAAAATGAAGAAAATAGGAACTGTAAACCCGTGAGTCTGTCTGCATCTTAAGTCAGGTAGCATAACAGTAATTTAAGAGTCTATCAAAAATAAATTAAGGTAAAAACATCATGGCTGTTAGTCAAGGGGGTTTCCAGGAAGGCAGACCTTGTCAGCAATCGCAGAATCTGCTTGTAAGGAGAAGGGACCCCAGGCTGGTAATTTGGTTTGGCATAATATGATACAACAATTAGGATCCTAGATATGAACAGAAAACTTCTGATGATGGAAGTTTTCAGAAGATGAGGACCAAAAGGGTCATAAAAGAGATGTTTCTGAAAGAAATCCCGATTGGTTAGATAACCACTGTCCAAATATGTATGTTTATATGTGTGTATTCTTGTATATATATTTATACATACATGTACTCACACAAACTCACACATACATATATATATTTATCTATTAATCCAGCCATATGAAAATACTAGCAGAAGTTTGGAGGAAATCTGCAGAATTACCTCAGAACTCTCAGAGGACATTACATGATTTGAGCCTCAAATAAAGAAAGTTTATTTCTAAAGTAACTTCAATCATATAAATGACTATATATAATACAAAAATATGGCATTAAATGTCTATGTTGTAGTAATCAAAACAATTTGTTGTAAATTAGCACTCATGTTAGTAGTACTTGTCTTTGGTCATCAGCTGCCTATAAAGCTTAGAGTAAAACAAATTTTGGTGTTTTTTATTGAAAGGAACAAGTTAGTAAATATATTTTTTAAAGTAAAACTTTAAATTAACATATTATATCGAATCAGCTAACTAATTAATTGCCAATAACCTCATTAAGAGTCAATGTGTGTATAAATAATGAGCACACATTAAGGAGTGAGATGTTTCATTCTGATTTAAATGTAATCACAGACAGTGACATATTTAGAAGAATAATACAGTGCTGGGTTTATAATCTGAGATCTTTCCTGATGTGAGCCTAGGATAAGGAAGTGTTACAGGTCCTTTCAGGGAAGATTAGCCTGCCAGAGAATGGTAATTTTAACTTAAGTTTTGACCATTCGGGTCAAATACAGGGAAAGTACCAGTCCAGTCAGGAATGGAGGCACACAGGCTCTAGAACAAAACTTCCTAGCAAAGTCTTTCAACCATAAGGATTTCTACCTATGTACATCTAATCCGTTCTTCAGTTAGTGAAGTCACACACTTAGTAAGAAGGGTTGTCACAGCCAAAAAACATTCAGGAATAGTGGCCTCTGTATAGGATAAGAACTTTTCAAAAATAGTGGCTTAATATAAAGCTGATCCATCCTCCTTCTCTCCTACAATTTGATGCAAGTTTTATAAATTCTCAGGGGCAAGGGTAACTTTTCAGTACACATATAGACACTGTTTTCTATGGTATCATCCACAAGCTTGTTGGATGAACCTCATCTGAGTCCTACTGCTGCGAAATCATTGTCATAGTAGTAAACTAACAAACTGAAGGGCAAGTGAAATATGGGGGGGAAAATCCAATGAGAAAGAAAAGAAGTATTTTCACAGTAGACTGATGAAAGCAGAGCAAAAAAGGTCAAGCCTAAATAAGACATTAAAAAAAAAAATCTACCTATATTTATAGGGAAATGTGGATCCATGCACTGAAAAGGACACCACCTACCTTGAAGGATTTCTCTTCATTGCCAACCAGTGCTCTAATGCTAGAAGCAGTACCCGAAGACATCAGTGCAGGACTTGAAAACCAAGTCCAGTTGCACTGCAGAAATACAGATAGACATGTCTTCCTAAAGATGAAAAGGTGTATAAATACTGGGTTTAAGATTTCAAGATCAACATTACATTTATCAGCAACTTTGCTGTCATTCTGACAGCTCTCTAAGACCAAGCATCAAGTAAAAAACATATCCTTCACCACTTTTGGGTTGAAGAGGCTTTGAGGAATGTAAGTGCTGTGCTAGTTCAGTCTATTAAGATGATGCAGATGTGCAACTAGTATAAACCAAAAACACTGGAAATCAAAGTACAGTTTTAATGTCTTAGGTGTGTGGTATTAAAAGTGCCAGAAACTGACATCATTATTTATTGTGACAAATGAATCACAGAACACGTGGGTCTGTATACAAAACTGTCTGAAGTCAACTGAAATCTTGCCATTAATTTCACTGTCTCTAGATAAGACCAATGTCTTTTAAAAGCTGAATATTGCTTTGGCAAGTAAAAAAGCTGCCCCCATTATACTTGGTTGCCCCTGTTTACAACTCTTCCCTTGGGGATACGCCTATACATACATAATGTTACTCCATGTGTATCAGCATGCATTACCCAATGTGAATTAGGACTGCATTGTTTTTTACTGATAGATTTATGTCCCACATCTCCAAAAAAATTAAAGACCATGATATTAAATGTATTCAAGTTCATTGTATTTTTGTAAGTCAGAAAATTACTGCCCCTGTTTTGCTTGCAGACACTTGTTTCATATAAAGTCCCAGAGTGTCAGAGATTTTTCACCATATACCTCTTCCTGACCTTGATCAGCTTAAAAATAAATGGACATTTTTTTCCTCTGAATTCCTTAATTTTCCAACTTTTGTAGCAAAAGGTGAGGGAATATCAGTATTAACACCACATCCATATGTGTCTGCATCTCTTTCATGGGATGGAGAATGACCCTCTGTCTTTATTGCAGTTAACAGCTCTTCTATGTATAAGAAGTGCACATAAAGGCCCACAGGAGTGGGCCGGCCTTGTGTTCCTTTCCAGTGTTGAAGCCATCAAGAAAAATTTAAAAAATAGTAAAAAATATAAACAAAAAAAGAAATTTAGGACTCCTCTCAGTGCTAATATAGTACTTCTCAAAAACTTTACTTATTTACCTCTATGTGCAGCTTGTTTGCTCTGTGTTTGCATACAGTCCATTTTAAAAGTTAAATTATGGATGCCTTTCATTTGAAAACAGAGTGTCCTATGAAGGCTGCTTCAGACATTTTTTAAGATGAGCACCATTCTCTGGAACACTCTGGATAAAGCAAAGCAACGCCTCTGATGTTCCTCACCCTTTGATAACTATTGTCTTTCATGTCTACAAAGACAATGACAGTCTTCTAGTTCATATTTCCAGACACTTCTCTCCTGCTTCTGTGATCTTGAGCCGGATTAAATGCTAGAGCAAGAGGATGCTCTGCAGGCTGGTGCTATGTAACACACATAAGAAGAGGCATGAAACATTGAGTCTTACCAGGGAAAAGCCTTGCAGCAGTGGGGCCAAAGCCCTCATCTAGGTTGTATCCAGGAAAACCAGTTATATTTTTGCAAAGGGAGCTTGATGTCAGAACAATTAGCAGAGAAGAAGAAGATCTGCTATGAAACAGCTTTAGTCCTTGGGTGAGCTGAAAGATAATTGTTCTTGTACCAGCTTCAGCCATCCTCCTTCTACAACCCATATGCAGCAGGCCAATGTCATTTATTATTTTGCTGTCCAGATCAAAATTCTGTGATATAACAGGAGGGTCAGGGACATTTTTTTTTCACCCAAATTTGTTTCCCTGAGGACTAGGAACACTAGGATCAGGGTATTTTTCATTCATACTTCTACAACCGTTAGAAGTAAGCTATCATTACAAAACAATTTCTCAATTAAATCCTGCAGTGCTGTAACATGTATTTTCACATAAAAATCAATGTGTCAGAAGGAGCCAGAGGAAGAGGAAATATGTATAACATCAGGATCTGTAGGATGTGCCCCCTTTCCACTGACCTGTTGAGATTGGAAGACACCTCTGGTGTCTTCTAGTCCAACCTCCTATTTTAAACAGGGCCAACTTGGAAATTAGAGCAGGTTGCTCACATCTTGTCCAGTCTAGGTTTGAAAGTCTCCAAGGCTGGACATTCCAAGGACCTCCTGGTCAACCTTTTACCGTGATTAACCCCTTTAATGGTGAAGAATTTTTTTTTTTATGTCCAACTAGGTTTCCCCTTGTGCCTTGCTGCAATGTATGTTCATTGCTCTTTGACCTTTCATTTTATAATTCCAAATCTGTCTTCATTATAACCCCTCCTTAGGTCACTGAAGACTGTACTTAAAGCTGCCTCTCCTTAGTGCTCTTTTCTCCAGGTTGAACAAACCGATGGTGGTAGTACAGCACCCAGCTTGACATGATAAGCCTTGCATGGAGCTCAGACTCCATCGTGGCCAGTTGCTTTACAGATTACAGAATCACAGAATCACAGAATCACAAGGTCGGAAAACACCTTTGAAGATCATCAAGTCCAACCAATCCCATCCTAAGCTAAAGCATATCCCTAAGTACCTCATCTACCCTTTTTTTAAACACATCGAGGGAAGGTGACTCAACCACCTCCTTGGGCAGCCTGTTCCAAGCCCTGACAACGCTTTCAGTAAAAATTTTTTTCCTAATGTCCAATCTAAACCTGCCCTGGCACAGCTTCCTGCCATTTCCCCTTGTCCTATCTCCTGTCACCTGGCTGAAGAGACCATCCCCCACCTCTCCACAACCTCCCTTCAGGTAGTTGTAGGTGGTGATAAGGTCTCTCCTCAGCCTCCTCTTCTCCAAGAGGTGGCTTGCATCCTTGTGGTGCAGTCTGCAGGCAGAGCAGCCTCATACCAGGCTGCAGTCTCATGGGTTGGCAAAGCTGTGAGGATACTACTGAGTTTCTAGCGAATATGTAATCCAGTGGCACTCACTAGAACAGAGCACAGTAATAACTAGCTTTACCAGATGAGCAGCATTAGCAGGGAGTTAGAATCTAAGCTGCTGGAACTGAGCCCAGACACTTGCCTCCTGTAACACTGCTGCAGTTTAAAAGGATCTTCCATGAATCTTTGTAACACTGGAGAAAAATTTTTAAAAGTCCATTGTCATTATTGATCAGTATTTCTGTAGCAACTGGATCCTCCCCATTTTAGGTAAAGATCAAATGACCACAGAAGAAAAAGTTGGTTCCCTGTCAAACACCATGCAAGTACTCTATGTTCTAAAACATATTGTTATAAATTAAAAGAAAAAAAACCCAAACCAAACCCATGAGTTCATCTTCCTTGAAAGGAAAGGTCAACACATTATAAAACACTGAAACTGATGTGCCAAGAATACCTTGACAACATTACAAAACAAGTTACTGATTACCAAAGAGACTACTTAAATTTTATTATGGCTTAAGGAAAAGGTTATCACTGCTGCAGGGCAAAGCAGATAACATCCCTCCTGACTTGTTTCTGATACAAGCAATTAAGCATATAATGTAATTCATCACCTTTCATTCAATGATGGACTAATTAGATTCTATCTATTTTTAAAACTTTAGTAGCAACTAATTGTGTTACTTGATTTTCCCATCACCTCTTCAATCACTACTGTAGCTTTTTCTTGAGGTTATCAGAGGCTGCTGGCTACGATTCTAATCATACATTTTATTTTGAACTAATTTAATGCAGTGCAAATCCTTCCTGTGGTCTGGTATTCTTGAGAGAGTTCCTGGCACTCCAAGATTTTGTATATCCAGACTTGCTCGTTTCCTATAACCTATGAGGTATTCACGGTGGAATCCAACTCTGAGGAATGGAGAAAGATGTGCCAGATGGTTGGCTTCTGTAGCTTTCATTTTCCATGAAGCTGTGGAAGTCAGCGTGCGCTGCTGTGGAAAAATCCTGGTGGTTTTTCTCACCTGAATTTCATGTAATGAAATGCAATAAGACAGCATCATTTCTACCCATGCTCCTCTTTGTCAGTCACTATAGCATTTGGTGAATGTGCCAAGTAGGTTTATTGTTTAAGATGGTGCAGTATCTGCCAGAGAAATGTCTCCCATGACTTTCTTTGGACTGAGCACAGGTCACTAGGAGCTCTGTGTAATTACAGACACTGTACAGTAGTAAGATTGGGATATTCTGGCTGGACTAACTTGACTTTTGCACAGACTAACACTTTTGGTTAGCAAAGCATTAAAGAACATTCTGTCACCTTTAACTGAAATTAAGAATGCTGTTGTGTCTCTTCGAGTTTAAAGAGTGTATCTCAGCTTACCATCTCTGCCAGCTTCCACTTGAATGATTCCTGGATAGACTCTTTGTTTCAGGATGACTGATGTCGTAGGAAGTTATCACCTGCATGGCTGCTTGCTCTAAGAGTTTGGTTGGAGGCTTAGTCATAGTATGTTGGTTCTGGCAGGCATGATTATTAACATCAACACATCATAAAAATTGGCTTACTAGTATGATACAGGGACGTAATTGTGAAACAGCTAGGTCACACATAGTGGATACACACAGTTCTCAAATACTTCATCCAGCTTCAGAAAATCAAACTCAGCATCAGATGAGAGAGAGGTATTTTACATTGGTACATGAAGATGTGGACCAACAACACATTATTTCTGTGTATCTTCTCTTCCTCATCTTTTTCCTTCTTCTCTTCACTGCTGTTCTGAGTCAAAAAAATATTTTCACTATTATGAATATGAGAATTAAAATCTCCTGACTTAATACTTTAAATATAAATGGAGAAAGTCAATAGTGAATACAATCAGGAACCTGGAAAGCTTCTCCAGCATGCTTTTGGGTATCTGAACATCCATATGCACCTTAGTTCTTGGAAATATATATTTGCCCACATACTCAAAAGCTTATGTCAGTCCAAATCAGGGTTCCTACATTATTTTCCTATTTATTACATTGCTACATTATTGAAACTGTCTGTTAAGGTGACAAAAATCTTTCCAAAGAAAGGAAAAGAAGAAGTCAGCACTTCACTGTTCAGATTCCTTTGAGAAAAGATCCCTTTGTAAAACTGAGATGCAGATTTCCATTCTCAGCAGACCAGTGCATGCATTAGGCAACTGGGGTCCATTTTTGACCTCACTCAAGGTTCAGGCAGATGAAGCAGGACTGCAGAGATGCTATTTTCTCGTGTTCCCTGTCCCAAAATCAGCAGTGATTTGCAATTGAAAGTGCCATTCTTAAATGGTGTTCTTCCCTTCTTGCCAATGTTATCTACAGAAGTAACACTTGAGAAATTAATACAAATATATACAGTTGCCTAAATATTCCTCAGACTAGGTAGCCAGTTTGGGCCAAGCTGCTAGCCACTACCAAGAGAGGCAGACAGGGTTTTAAGTCAAAAGGATCTTAGGCATTCCTTCCGCCAAGGCAGAAAGAGTGTGCACTACAATCACTGACTTACTTACCCAAAACTTCCCACTGGAGCTCATTTCAGTGCACCTTCCCCACACCTTTGCAAGAAGTTCCCTCTAGGTAGGGAGAACAACATCTGTGAGCAGCACTGTGAAATCTGACAGTGCTCATTACATTAGAGCCCTTAAGCTGCTGCTAGTACTGTGAGGAAAATCACAGAATCACAGAACATTAGGAGTTGGAAGGGACCTTGAAGGATCACCTAGTCCGACCCCCCTGCCAGGGCAGGATCACCTAGACTAAATCACACAGGAATGCATCCAGGAGGGTTTTGAATGTCTCCAGAGAAGGAGACTCCACAACCTCTCTGGACAGAGTAGTGTTCCAGTGCTCTGTCACCCTCACAGTGATAAACTTTCTCCTTACATTCACATGGAACTTCCTATGCTCCAGTTTGCACCTGTTGCCCCTTGTCCTATCGCTGGCCATCACTGAGAAGAGCCTGGCTCCATCCTTCTGACTCTCTCCCTTTATGTATTTATAGAATACAAGGTATAAAATACCTTATTACCACTGTTCTTGTGATGCATTAAACATCCAACAGGCTGACTGAGATGTTCAGGTGCTGCTTTGAGAACAGACACCCCCCATCCTGTCTCAGGCACCAACACCTCGCTTGTCTCTGCCAGCAGCCTGAACTCTCCCTGCTCCTTTCCCTCAGCTCAGCGAAGCTTCCAAGGCCCTCAGAGGGATTGTTACTGCGGCCGCTGATGTGCTTGCCTCCAGAAGCAACTCTCAGATTTGAATCTTTATTAATTTAACTGTGCAAAATATGTCACTGTGTAACTGTGTAACAGGCTACAAGGCACTGGGGAAATCAGTCCTAATTACTCCATTTTGAAAACACAAACATCTTCTTTTATATTACTGTGAAGTCATATTCCAGAGGCTCTGTGAAGTCTTGTACTTGATTAGAGACTGATGTCTCCCAAGTGATTCCTCAGCAGGCTCTGCCCTGAAAATTCCTACAAACATTTCAAGGTTTAGAGAGACAAAAAAAAGACCTTGCTTGTCTTCAGTGAGAATGACAGACAATAGTGACAAGTGAGGCAGTGACTTGCTGTAGCTGAGAACTCACAGCTACTGAGAACGATACATCGCATGATAAATGTTATGGCAGTAGAATCAAAGAGTATGTCCCTTGCTCTCAGGCATATGTACTCCATCACAACACCTGTCTGTGAATGTATAACTTCCTGTGGGCTTGTCCCTGTGGGTAGATAGATTTCAAGGTTATTCATTGAAAAAATAAATTTTGATATCTTCCCAAACTTGAAGCTGTTCTCCAAATGTTACACTACCAGTATCATTGAAGGAAGGTTTAAATGCAAGAAATGGAGGCAATTTTTCTAGAGTATATATGGCAAAATACTGAGAAGTGGCAGAGCCATACAAATTTAGCCATGTCTGTGTGCTAAGTCATTCACCTTGATTGACAAATACAGCTGTCACTTACTGTCATTAAGGAAAGAGGACTATTGCTTCAAGCCAAGAATACATTTATTCTGGGTCAAAACTATCAGCCCAGTCATCAAGCAACGACAGGAAAGACAGCCTTGGAAGTTCCAACTTCATCAGAGTTTGTGGGGTTATTGGGTGTCCTTAGTCACGTCCGGTTTAGTCATGCAATGGCATGGTCACATTTTAAAACTGTGGGATGCTATACAAAAAATGCAAAGGTAAGTTTGTGCAAGCTTGGTAAATCCTTTGTATTGTAGAGATTTTTCTTTAAACCTGAGCTAACATACAGAATCAATGATATAGAATAGTTTGAAGGGCAGTTTGATTTTTTTTAATCACTTAAGGAGTCAGATGGAACAAGAGAAAGGGAAAAAAAAACAGAAGGAAAATAAGCTTTCACATGAAACATCACCATCCTTTTTAATCTGTCAGATCAAAGAAATTGGAGTTTGGGAAGGTGTAGTGTGGCAAATTGGCCTTCCTCTGACCCCTCGGACTCACAAAAACTCTGAGGTGAGAGGGAGGGCAGGTAACTGATTACACTTTTCTTGCCTTTTCAGCTTGCCACAGATGAAGAAAATCCTACATAACCATGCTTCCCACAGGTAATCTTCCACCTCACTTGCAAATATTCTGATTAGTTAGGAAAGATTCATACAAAGAGCTGCCTGTTCTCCTCACATGTAATTCCACTAAGTTACTCATCCTCAGCTGGGAGTGTTTCAAGGTGGCTTAGTAAAATGCCTTTGCACATAGAGTGCACAACCTGGAATAAACCCGAAAATTAATTTCCTCTTCAGCACTCAGACTTTGTCAATCCATGAGCAGTACGTACAGAATAAAGTCTCCTTGCCCCAGCAACGTATTTCCTTACACCGGTCACCCTGGTACTATGGTAGATTTTGTTATCCTTCCCAGATTAAAAGTTCTGGAATAGAGGAAGAGCCTGGCAGTACCCAAGCATCCGTTTTTAATAAATTCTGTAAAACTCCTATGAGGCAAGGGAAAGAAAAAAACTACAGCTATATTTAGTTTGATAGTTCCCCTGCCTGTGAAAATGTGACTGATTTTTTTTTTTAGCTTTTATATATGTACTGTGTCTGCTTCCATTAGAGTCTGAATTCTAGATCTTCTTACCCCTAGAAAAGACGAACGGGACTTTTAAGATGAACCGATTCTCTACTCACTTCAGTTTGCAGATCAGAAGTCTCCAAAGAAGGCATAGTGCAACAAAACCAGTAGAAATGAGAAGACTTCCAATGTTCTTTGCCAGCTAGGACACCTTCAAAAATTTCCAATTAGATATTCTACAGCTGTATATTTTTTAAATCAAGGTACCTCATGGAGGACTGTCAACTTCAATTAACTTCAAGGTTAAAAGTCAGGCAGGTTACCAGTGAAAAAGTGTTTTCCAGACATCTTTTGTACTCCACCTTCTTTCTTGCCAATGTACTTGGCAGGGTATTGAATTGCTGAGAGACTGGAAGCTTTCTGATTTTTCATTTCCAGGTAAACCAACCATTCGAACTGCCTTGGGCCTGGAGCCCTCATAATTTTCTAGTCCTTAACTCCAGGAAAAATGAACAATTTTATTTCACTGATAATTACACAGTTATTGGGAATGCACTCTAGAAAACCACTATAAAGGGAAATTATTGCCCTACTCACCCCATCTTTCACTTTCATCTCTGATACGAATATTTGTTCTTGAATAAGCCATCTGTAGGTCTCTTACATATTAATGTTAAAACGATCAAGCTACAAGCTGTTTCAAAATACCTGGCAGAATGTAGAAGAGGTAGATAGGCTGTTTTCATTATTTCAGTAACATATTTAGATGTAAAGTGGTTGGATTAAAAAAAATAATCAGAGAACTCATATGAAATAGCTCTTCATTCAAAAAGCAGTCCATTAAAATCATGATATAAGAATTATCGATATGCAAATATTCTGGACTGGAGACTCTATTCATGGTCACTGACTTTTTGGATAAAGTAAGTTTTAGTGAATATTGAAGAATGTGTAATTCATTCTTTGGGGAAAAAAGGGTAGAAGCTTGACTATAGAAATTAATCAGTAGCCTCTACATTTAACTGTGGTGTTTTAAAACCACAAAGCATGTAGTTTAGAAAGATAATGAGATTATTTAACTTGAGAAGAACAACTCCAGCTGGCAGCATGATACCAATTTAGTAATTTTTCCAGACTTCAGAGGAGCCATAAACTCAGTGAAAATCTCTGCAGGGTTGACAGCTTTCCCAACACCATGTCATCTGTAACTAGTATATAACCTGGGTATGAAAATACTCAAAACGTCAAAATATTTTGACAGGTCTTTGAAATACCTTCCCAGTTTGACATAAACATACCATTTCTCTTTCAGAACTACATTCTTCCATACAGTTATCAGAAGTTTTGGTGACTGCCTTGTTTACAGAACTATCAAATCACAGAATGGTTTCAGATGGAAGAGACCTTAAAGATCATCTAGTTTCAACCCCCCTGCCACGGGGGGGGCAAAGCCCCATCCAACCTGGCCTTGAACACTGCCAGGGAGGGGGCAGCCACAGCTTCTCTGAGCAGCCTGTGCCAGGGCCTCAATACCCTCATAATAAAGAGTTGCTTCCTAAATTCTAATCTAACTCTACCCTTTTTTCTATCTAATGCCTGCTTTTAAGAATGTCATGAAAAACAGGGCCACCTCTTCCCAAACAGGTGATTTGTAGCCAGTTTCTTACAGCAAGCTCATATCTGTTCATTTTCCATTTACTTTCATGCAGTGCCTTTCAACAAGCCTTTTCTTCCTAAGATACAAAGCATATATTTTCAGTCTTGACATGGAGCAAGCACAAATCTCGTCCATTATTTTTCTGGCATTCCTTCCCCAAAAAGCATCATCCTTATATGCCAATAATCTAGTGCTGCAGACTTGACTGTACCACCAATCTGTCATCTTGTTATGTCATACCTTGGTTATTCTAGTCTCTTTTCATTCCCCATGTATGTGTAGAGACATCTCAAAAGCTAGCTCACTGCCTCATTAGTTTCCTCTTGACTCTTTTACAGGAATGAAGGATTTATCCTGTGAGGGAACTATGGGATCTGCACACAATTCTCTTCTCCAACTTTCCCCCAGTGTTTTAGACTAGATTCATATTTAGCTAACAGTGAAGAAACAGCGCACGAGGAAGTTCTTCACTACATGAGGACATCCAATGTTCAATATGTTAAACAACCATCAAAGAAAAATGGGTGGGTGACAGATGGACCTGAGAGCATATTGCGATCCTTGCTACAACTGAATAGTAGCAAAGTACTCACTAGACCTCAAGCCAGGGGTTGTATCTGTGCTAAGGGCAATTTCTTTCTACGGTACTATCAGTACACAAAGTATTGCTGGGGTAAACATTGTCAAACCAGCAAAGCTGGATTTTGTACTAGCAAAACCATCCCATAACGTTCAAGTGCTAATCTTCAGTTCAAGGCTTAAGAGAGATTGAAGTCCCCAGCACAAATGGTTTCCAAATTAAAGTTACAGAGGAGGAAGAGAGTAGAGTTACGCATTGTACAAGCCACAGAAGTGATTCAACAGCTGCAGTTTCAGCAAACTTAGGTAGTCCCCCTTTTACAGTGCATGCAGCATCCTACCACATCACTCCAGGTTGTGTACATTTCTATTCCATTTCCCTCGGCTAAGGTATCCCAGATGCAAATATCTCTACCCTCTGTGAACAACTTCAGCCAGATAGTGAATTCTTCAATGAGAACTTTAAACTGTGTTTTTATTATTATACTTACTTAGTATCTGATGGTAAAATTCAGCATTCTTCCAGAGGATTTGGAGAATGATGTTTGCTGTAGATAGTTGTCATTGGTTTTATTTGCTCCAAAGGCAAATTCAAGGCACACTGCAATGGCAGAGCATCTGGGCTTCAGTTATCCTACTTAGAATAAAAGCCCGCTCAGGATCAATCCACTTCCATGCTGCAGAAGTAGCTGGATTTTTTTTTTTGTCTGGCATCATGCAATCCATATTGTGTACAGAATGATTACAGTTCCTCTCTGGCATCAGGCTCTTGGAAACCCTCTCTCACAGGAGAGAAAGTCTCCACAGTCAATTTATGCGCTTTCCTCTCTAAAACTACTTAAGATATCAAAGGAAAAAATTCCCAACTTCTAAAAAGCCTTAAATCCATGCTTATTTAATGTAACAGCCTTAAACAGTCACTCCATACAGAAGTCACCAATTCAGGAACATGTCGCAGAAACAGGGTAAATGTACAGGCATCGAGACAGAGATAATACCACAGCCTTTGTGTGCCACCTGTAAGACCTGAGAAGTGAATGAGGACATGTTCCTCTTCTTTACCGCTGAAACAAACTATTAAAGTCTTCTAGTGCTTCCAGAATCCAGGTACTGGGATTTTCCAGGCACATAATACCCACCCTCTACCCCAGAATTTCAAATCTGAAGCACATGTTAAAGATGTAACAAAGACAAGAGTTTAATCAAGCTTTTGTGCCAGACCATAAAGGCAGTTTTGAACCTGAGCTTAGGCAGAGTCTAAGTCCTTGCCAAGAAAAAATTCCATTTCATCTCCTTGCAGATCTCACTTATTCTTTCTTTGCATGTGACAGCCCACCTAACAGGATGCAGGCTTTAAATCCTCTGTCCATTCTGAAAGAAAAGACATAATCTTCACTTCTCTAACAAACAGAGAGTAGTGAGTGATATTTCCAAAGGAATTCCCCAGGGAAAACCATATTTTTCTACTTGTTTTTAAGACTGGAAAAAATAGTGAATATATCACTTGAATGGTTTTCCTTTTTTTTTTTCCCATTT
Organism: Zapornia atra; assembly: GCA_013400835.1. Classification (NCBI taxonomy): domain Eukaryota; kingdom Metazoa; phylum Chordata; class Aves; order Gruiformes; family Rallidae; genus Zapornia; species Zapornia atra. The sequence continues at coordinate 116,802 of VZTU01005850.1, read as the reverse complement.
TGCTGCAGTTTTTGGTGTATTCCACAGATCGCTCGGCAGCTCTACCTTGTGCTTCACCTTTATAACTAGCTGTCATCATCCTTGTGTATCACAGCCAATACAGCTTTTTTAAACTCAAGTGATAATTACGTTCACTATGGAAACGTTCACTGGAAACATTCAGAAGATGCCCAGTGTTACAGCAAAGAGAAGTAACAGTTTTGTAACGTAAGCCATAACGAGTCCTATGCCAGACAGTACACTCTGTACAGCAACAACATCTTTCCTTTACAGCTATAGATTTCATTTTTTAGCTCAATCCATTGAATACTCATACCAGGAAGCTGGCAACAACGGATCCATTCAGGCAAACACAGCAATCTGCCAGTGTAGAGTAAGTCAAACGAGCAGGACTGCAGATACAAGTAGCGAGCTGGCAATTGTAAGAAATAGAACAAAATCAGCTGCTGCTCAGCTGGGCTGGGCAGGGACCAGAATTAAAAGAAGATAGGACTTACTAGTGTACCTTCTGGGAAATCACTTTGCTGTATGGTTTGGATAACACCTTGGTTTCTTCAGCTTGGTCATGGAATCATAGAATCCCAGACTAGTTGCTTTGGAAGGGACCTCAAAGACCATGTATCTCTAACCCCCCACCATGGGCAGGGACACCCTCCATTAGACCAGGTTGCCCAAAGCCCCATCCAACCTGGTCTTGAACACTGCCAGGAAGGGGGCAGGCACAGCTTCTCTGGGCAACCTGTGCCAGGGCCTCACCACCCTCAAATTTGGCTTAGCTGTGAGCGCTGTTTATTTTGATCTGCTGAGCAGGCAGTGCTCCGGAGCAGGCACTGTGGAAGCATAAAAGTGCTGTAGGATTCCCTCTGCCTCACAAAGTGGCCAGCTGGCAAGTTGGGTGACATTCACCTGGAAAATCCCTATTCAGAGTAGATTTTGCAATGCCACTACTTCAAGAAAACTGAAAAAAAACCCTGTATGACTGAACTGCCACCTTTTCTACCATGTATATCCTGACCAGGACTGTGGATTTTGTAGGAAAAAATTAAGGGAGAAAATCCACTTGAAATCGAGAGTGGAACTTAATCCAAGACAATAAAAATCTGAAAAGAGTGGAGTATTTGGAGAGGAGAAATGAGCTGAGATATGTCACCTACATTAAGCTGTGCAGAATACTTCCTGAAATCTTGGGCCTGGACCAAACTTTCCCTGCAAAATATTTCATTTTTTCTTTTGTCTTCCAGCGCTCTGCCCCTCTACTGGAGGTGCATCTGGAGCACATTAAATGACACCCCACCCCCGATAATTAGGTCATTTAGGGTTGCAATGACATAGAAAGCTGTTTAAAACCCAACTGTGGTGAGCTGCAGTGGAGAAACCGTGGACCAGACAGTGAATGAAAAGCAAAGTGGTTTTAAACTGCGGATTTAGCTCATATTTTAAACCAGCATAGTGATTTCTGTTGTTTGGTTCTGTACATCAGAAAGCATGCTGGCTGAGACTGTTGTCCATAGAGAAGCTGTCTGTGTTCATGCATGTAGAATTGGAAAAATTGCCTGTAGAAAAAAATGTCATTTTCCCTGAACAGCAGGTAATCACCATTCAGCTACAGCCTTGTCTCAGCATGAAGCCTGATAGGAAACAGAGTGTCATAGCAGAGAAATAAGATAATTGAAAAGGAAAATGTTTCAGCACCCCGATGACTTCTGCCAGTCTGTCTGAACTAAATCTCAACACCAGACTGGCAGACAGTGTCTGCCAGTGTCTCTCTGTCAATGGAATAGGTTGGCTCTGACCCTCTTCAGAAAGTGAGACACATCAAACAAAAGACAACAAGACTCATCCTCATTTCAGCTCACAGCTATTAATTTTACGGTGTGACTCCTCCAAATAACAGATGCGTAGCCTGAGCTGTTCCCAGATTCCAAGTGACGGGAGACCAATTTCCAGCACCTTGACTCCTCTAATTACACTGACAAGTCTCCTGAAAACTCCACTGTGGTCCTTCATCTGAATCAAAAATGCAGACAATTCACAATAGCTTCTGTTGAGCTGAGAGGAGTGAGAGGATTAATTAGTTGCAGTTCATAAAACAATAAGATTAAAATCCATGAGTAACTGCAAAGTGCAATTGGCAATAACGATGCAATCACCACAGTGCAAGGACAGGATTGTTCCCAGATATTTTACATCTGAACAAAATGCTGAGCACATGGACCAGGGAGAAGCCCAGATTGCTGGATGTCTCTTCAGCTCTGCTGGCCTGGAAAGCTGCCAGCTTCTCCTCAAGGCTTGTGAACCAAGGGTCTGATGACCTTTGTGGGTCTTACCTAAGGTTTGCACTGGGGCATCCTTCAGCTTGCTGGGGAAAGTTATGGCTAGCTGTGGTCTCGAGGCTTGTGAAGTGTCCTGCAGTGGAGTGTCTGTACAGCAGATAGTGCAGTTTTAACCTTTCCCCTGCCAGCTTCCTGGGTCTGGTGCGGGCTGTGGGGCACTGGATGGACGGGCTGCTGTTTGGCTGTCCCCATTGCCCTCCCAGGTGCCCTTGGCTATCAGGCATCACTGAAGGACAAAGGGTTGGTCTGGTTTGACACCTTCTGAATGGCATCAAAACACCCTTATGATTCCAGACAAAGAAAATCAAAGCCTATAACTTTGAAATTGCTGTATTGGACAGTTTTGATGTTTCCAGCAGTGCTTTTCCCCTGCACCCAAAAGTCACTCAGTGCACTCACCTATCTCATAGTTCATTTTGCAATTTACTGAAAAACATACCCCACATATTATAGTCTCTTTTTTTGTTGGGTGAAGTGCCTTTCTGTCTCATTGTCGCACTCCTTGGCAGCTGTACTAGAGAAAAGCTTTCATGGTACCTTGCTAAAATAAAGCCAGAGAGTCAACAAGATTTTTTATATATATATATATATATATATAAAAAGCATCTGCTTCTGACCTCCACAGACTGGCTCAATTTTGATAATGATTGGAAATCAAAATACATCAGTCATAAAGGTTCGACACTGCACATAGAAACTAGTTAGTTCACAGCTTTATACTGCTCTGTTGGGTGCAATGAGAGTGCCAGGTGCCTGCTATAGAGCTCCCCAGGGATGCCCTGAGTGTCGGGGAGTCAGGAGTAAGGAAAGACCAGGAAAAGAAATAGAAAGCTGGGGGAAGGCAGAGAGCAGAGCAGAGAGGAATGAGAGCGCACAGCAGGAAAGGACACAGAGTAAGGGAGGAAAAGGGCCACAGGAAGAGCAAAAAGATGGCAGAAAAGTTATAAAGAGCTATTTCCATCTCTTCTGGCTGCTGTTGGAGGTAGCCAGACATTTGACTTGCTTTCTACGACCTCTGACAGGCTCTCCTTCCACTGCAACCACATCACTGCCCAGCACACTAAATGGTTTAAACAGCATAGGTAACGCTCCCAAAATGTACCAACTCCTACAGCACATATTGCCTGTACACAGTGGATACAGAGCAAGGCCAAGAGGAGCACAAACCCCTCCACGCTGCCTTCAGGCAAGCACCTCAGCCCTTCTGGGGCACTAAGGAAAGACTTAGTGTCTCCCACCAGCTTTGAAATCCTTTGTACACAGAGGAGGAAGCATTTCCCACCCTAAAAACTTAATGGACTTTAGAAGTTAATACAGGAGAGCAAGGGTGCTGTGATCGTGGAGTAAGGGCACCCATCTGCTGCCACCCTGGCCCAAGGATTAGCTGTCCCCAGCCCAGAGCCACTAGCTCTGTCCTGCTCTCTTCAGCTCAGCCGGCCAAACCCCTCCGTCCATACAGTACAACCAGGGAGGGATTTTTGCACACTTTCAGTATTAGGTTTTCCCTAAGCTTGGTGTGTGCAATGAAGCCCTCTGCTAGCACACAAGCTGTGCCTGTCTGCACCACCAACCCTCCCACCAGGTGGGAATGACTTTCAGGTCCCATCTGGTCAGGAGAAGTCTTAGATCATTGACCTTTCTGAACAAGTCAATTTTAGAAAAACAGTTTCCCCTTCAAAAGCGTAGCAGGCAGGCAAGGACCTACCACATCTTCCATGCTATGCTACACTAGCAATCTCACTAATTCGCCTTGCCATTGCCACCACCGACACCACAAATGTTAGGCCTAAACCACCACAGTTGCATTCAGTGTACTTAAATACATTGTTAGCAACAGAAATGATAAGTTCATTTGTCAGGTGAGAATAGCTTTTATTGTTTTATCTTTAAAAACAGATGTTTTATTGAATTATTGTTTTTAAATTTCAATAACTCTTTCATCAGACCTGAATGCATAATGATAAAGAGCCCCTGCAATCAATGGCATTTGATTTACACATACGCTTATAGCAGTAACTTATGACTAACCCTGACAAACAACAGAAGGGAAAATCCCAAGACTGGCAGGTTTGAAATGTTTTTTTGGAGATTGTGATTGCTACAGAAAAAAAAGACCCCACACAAGAGGGAAAACTTTCCCCACCACATAGTGGGAACATAGTCTGAGTGCAATGTCATTCTTAATGCCTGATATATGGGGAATTCTCCGCAAAGGCACAATGTTCCTCCCATTGATTTATAAAAGGAGCTGGCATGGATTCTACAGTCATTTTTAAAACATTACATTTTCTACTCAAAGTTGAATGTCACCTTCTACGTAAATGTTTCACTCTATTCTCAGAGATGAAAGCCAGGTTCAGACAGTCCAATGCCAATTTGAGGGAACATAAAAAGATACAGTGGGGTTTTTTTTCCTCACATTAACAAAAGAACATTATGTAAATATATGTTCACATATTTTCCACTTAAAAAAAAAAAAAAGTAGCATCTAGTGCAAGTCAGCCTTGGCTTCCACTCTAGAGAATGCTAAACTGAAAGTGACTATAAATCCAGGCATGGAGACTCCAAACTTTCTGTCTTTCCTAACACCCATTTGTGGATCTCTCAGAAAAATGACAGTTGGGGTTAGTCTAATAGCTCATATTATTATCTCACCACAAAGCTTAAAAAAAGCACAGCTCAAAGAGCAGTCACAGCACAAAAACGCCCAACATTTTTCTGATCATTTTAAAGATCTGCATGTTACAGCTGGGATTTCAAACGTCTGTATGGAAGCTGGGCATGCAGCCCCTCCACACAATGCAGACCATAATTTTTTTCTCTTTTGATAGCATGATGCTTTTAGGCTCTGCAGTGATATGCTAGTTAAAGCCCCCAAGCACACGTCTTTCTCAGTGAGTCCTCCAGAGATTTATTCACATCCTCGGCTTTGCGTATTGACGTCAATGGGACTTTGAACAGGAAGGACCCGATGACCTCTGAACCGTAGCTTCCACTCCTGTTTTTCACTGATTCACCATCTGAAAAGGTCGGCATTGCCTAAGGGTCCTCAAAGCCTGATTCCACCTCATCTGAAGGCAGAGACAGCAGTCATAGTGTTCTCAGCCCCACAGAACTAGGTTCCTGTTTGTGCTGTGCTGATGACCCATGTGTCTTGGGAAGTCTTGAAGAAAGTAAGTTCTGAGCATTCAGAGACCAGAAGGACACTCTAAGCAGTCAAAGTCCAGATGCATTTTTTTGGAGTTTCTGAGGAGACACGTTATTTTTCACCTTGGAGAAGGTTTCTTTTCTGTAATGCTTCAACGTTTTGTACTCTTCATTAGGTCATGTATTTTAAACATGCCTCATGTTTCTATGCATATGGAAATTAAAAAAAAAGTATCTTAATGGCTGTTCATGTACATAAACAGAGGATAAAAGGAGGCTTAGGGGAAGGGTTGGGGCAGGGGGCGGTGAGGGCAGTTTAAACACAGGTCAGAACACTATAGCCCAAGTAAATATGTCAAATGCACTCTATAGCAACTGAAAATCCCTGAAAGTGGCTAACTGGGGACTTTCATAAAGTAACATGGCTGTCCCTATTGCTATCATGTATGTTTTCTTCAAGTCAGCACAGAAACAGCAGCAAAACCTGTAGCTGGTGACTCATGGTTGTTATAAAGATACAGGTGTTCCCCTGAAACCATGGTAGTATCTCTTGCAGAGCAGAGAAGGAATTGGCTTTGCAGATGGCAAAGTCCTTGGTGGTGAAGTCTGTTTTATTGCCCAAAGTAGTCCCAGATGGAAAGCAAAGCTATAGCCACTTGTAATAATGAATCTATGGTAATTTTGGCTGTAGCCTGACACTTCCAGCATGCCCTTGCTGTCACAACAGCAGTGGAGGATATAGTGTTGCTTGCTGGCAAGCTGTGAAACAGAGAAGCAGTTCAAACAAATCTTCCCTGACCAGTAGAAGCAACCATTTCAAAATCTCTTTCTCAAACACCCCTTAATTTTCTTTTCCTTCCTCTTCCAAGGGAGCAGAAATGAGCCCAAGAACAAGGGAAAGAAGAGCTGTGTCTATTCTCACTCTGCAGACTTGTCCTTGTAAGACAAATGCAAGAATTCCTGGAGGAGTGAGATCTTCACATGGGGTAGTTTTCACAGGTTTCAGTGATTTGCACCAGCAGAGATTCTTGCCCCTTGTGGTACTTGTGGGCCAGGTCTTCAGTCTCCTAATTCCAAAGTCCTACACAGAAATCTGAGAATAACAAATAACATATAACATCCTAGGGCAAGTTCTAAAATTACACCAAAAGGTAAACAAAAGTTACATACTATCTTGAATTACCAGAAATATTTTAATTTCGTTCATGTCGAACAAAGTCAGAACCTGCCTGTTCATCTCAAAGCAAGGAACAAAATCACCTACACCTCCCAGCAAATGCAACATATATGGTCATTCAGCATCACTTCTTGGAAAACAGGCATTTCAGCATTTAATTTTTCAGTTGCTGCAACAATTAAACCACCATTAGTTTACCTTTTTAAAACTCCACACTGAGTTATTTCTTTTGAAGAAGCAGAATATAGAAGGTACAGAGTTTAGAAAGGGTAATAATGCTTTATGGAAAATGTCTCAGTGCTCTGAAAATGAGTAAAAGATTGTTAGAAAATGCAGAGAGGATTTGTCTGACATAGTTCATGGTGTGAACAAAGTTAATACAATGTACTTCAGCTGGCATGGCAAGAGTCATACAGCATTTATGTCATATCCATACCGTAGCACATGCCCCATCAGAGAGAATGAGAAAAAGAGCAGGAAAATAGTTTTTAAAAAATGGGGTCATAGAAGGATTCTTTGGAAAAAGTTACATTCATAAATCCCATATAACAACAGCACCATCAGAGGGCTTCATGCAAGAAGCTCTAGAGGTCTGTAAATGCAGGATGCACAGGTATTGCTTCCATGGTGATTTCCAAGGTATCGATTTCAGTGCCTTTTTCTCCACGCACAACCACCTTTACTGACTTCTTACTGGCCTGACTTCTCACTTTTGCTTGGAGGTTGCCCTCCAAGGACATGGTTTCTTGAGGAGGACGTTCCATAGCACTTAGCCCCTCCCAGCAATATTTTGGATAGCTTTGAAGGCATTCAAAAGTATCACTGTGCTTTTCACATGGAAAATAAGGACATTCTTCCACAATTGGCAAAGAATTACAGTTGGATTCATTTGTGCCCTTAACTGTTCTCAGGCTAGTGCTCAAAGTTGTTCTGTAGTTCTGTGGTGCTTTGACACAAAAGCAGCTCCTGATGCATAACTGTTGAAGAACTGTGACGTCTTTGGCAATAGCGTTTCGGAAGTTTGGCTTCAGGAGGAGATAGATGACTGGGTTGTAGAGTGTGGAGGACTTTGCAAAGACAGCTGGCACAGCAAAGGCTAATGGAGGAATCTTATCTATTGACCCAAAAGCTGCCCACATAGCAATGATGGCATAAGGGCTCCAGGCTGCAAAAAATCCAATGCACACAGCAACACTCAGCTTGCAGAGAAAAAGAGAAAACGGTGAGTTAAAATATTGCATGCATGAGAAAAATAGGCCCCAAAATAAGAATATGTATAAAATGCCACCTGATTGAACCCAAGTCTCCCCAAGTCCCCTGTCATAAGTCAACTGCTCTCTAAACGTGCATTTTTCTGGTAACTGAATTCTATCTGGAACTTGCTTCTACCTGACACTTTCAGAGTTAAATTGTACCAGCTCCTACATTTCTCTTTCTCCTCACTGAAGTGCCATGACAACTCTCTAGATCAGACAGGAAACCAGCCTAAAGAAAGAGATACCGTTCTGGGGAAACGCTTGTCTGGATTGGAAAGCTATTCCTATCTACTGTCCAATTCATGAGTAATACTCATTTTCCTGGCTACAGAATGTCTTCCATAATTTTACTGTTGGTACTCAACTGCCACACAGAGGCATGTGACAGCAGAAAACTAGATTAAGACTGAAGGTGAATCAAATGAATGGATTTAAGTTGACTCCTACTGTGCAACTGTTGTCCTAATAAACTATGTGAAGAAAGCTTTGATAGGCCTTTTTAGAAACAAAACAAGACAAAAACCCAAACACCAAAAAAAGCCATCAGGGTTGTTTGGGCTTATTTTTATAAATTATCACAGAGTTATGTAAAAGAATAAATATCAGATCTGCAATAAACATAAACCTCAAGCAATCTCAAGTAAACTGTAAGCATCTACATGTATAGGAAGACTAGTCTGCTGAGCATCATTCTAAGCAGTTTATACCTGAAGTGCACATGTATTTTAAAGACAGAAACAAGAATAATCATGCTCTCAAAGAAGGTTCACAAGTCCATTCTTGACAAAAGTATTTCCAAGTAAGGAAGACAGCAGAGGATCCTTCCAATTTAGGGTAGTAATGGATCAAAGGGACAAAAGAAAGTATATAAGGAAAGCACTTTTCAGCTACTGACTGTGGCAGCTGTCTTAGCTGCCCTCTGCAAGGGGGAGTACAGAGCTGCTAACTAGCTCGAGTAACTGCAAATCTTCCCAGTAAGACTCTGCCTATAGATTCAAGGTTGCAAAATAACTGGGTAGTAACTTTGATTAAGAGAGATGGCGTTAGTGTGTTCAGGGTGAGAATGAAAGGGGTCCAGAGCACTAGCACCAGAGGAACATGTTAGACTCTTAAGGCATAGAGAGTTCTTCCAAATGCTATTATTTTCTCCCTAAGTTTAATAGTGTCACAAATTTTATTTTGCAAGAAGAAATGCATGGTGATTGCCAAGAAATATATACCACAAGTTTTATGGGGAATATATGTGGCATTTAACTGTTTTTTTTCTAGTAGGCTAAAATCTGATTATGAAATTGCTTATGTCTCTAGAAAGCCATCTACTGTAATTACAGTGGCACAGGAGAAATTTCCCATTTATGGATGATAAACCTTTAGAGCTCTAACCTCTTAGGGCTCACATGAAGTCCAAAGCTAAAGTCACTTGACAAAATTTAGAAACAAGGTATTTTGACAAATCAAGCTGTTCTGGCAGGATGAGACTAGTTGAGAAATAATGAAGAGGCAAATCTACAAGATGGGGTGAATTTGATTTTTCTCTTTGTTTCCATAGCATTCTCTTTCTTTACATCAGCTGAAGGTCTGGCTCTATCTATGGATTTGCTGATGCCACGTGCACAGGTTTTGAAATCCTCAACTGTCTGTGACCAGTATTAAAGTTTAAAACTAAAAGCAGTCTCTATGGCAAGTAATATGCCTTGGCCCTTTAGAATCCCATTAAAAAGAAATGGGCATTAGAATGAACTGGTGCATTTCCCCAATAGCTTACTTATAGTAGCAATTAATCTTGGGGGTTGCGATAGGCTTTACATTGTTCTTATGAAAAAAACATTTGACACATATTTTCAAGGAGCTCTCAGACAACTTCCTGAACTTCATCAATGCAGTTTCTAGAGCAAGGAGGGGATTAATCTTGCATAGCTTGAGCTATCCAAAAACTTATATGCTAAATCTAATCCAGTATAAGTTCTTTATATTGTCAAAGGAAAGAGGGACATATCTCCTGAAAGTAATTTATATCATTCAAAGATCTATGTCTGAAACAGTTGTGATGGATTGCTCTCAGGTTTTTGTCAATGACAACTTTGATGATGTATGCAAAAGATCTAACTTGTAGATATTCAAGCATATCAACTGTTCATATGCATACATGAATGTAGAAAGTGATTTTGTTATTATTATTTATATTGTCATGCCACATATTGAGAAGCCTGGAGTTTAATACAACAGAGCTCGAAAGAATTTAACAGTCTCTGACAATGGTAAGAAATTTCAAGCCAAGTGCTTGTAGAAGTGCCTCCATCTTCTCAAGATCAACATGGCTCCAAGAAGATAGGTATTAGGAGTGAGCTAACCAGTGATGCCAACACAAGGTGGCAAAGAGTATCAAGATTTTCATATGCACAGTAAAAGAAGGAAATGTTAATGAAGTAGATATGGGACAATCTCATGAACATTCACAAGAAACTCTCCAAAGGGCAAAACCAAAGGACAGCTTTGTGTTTTTGTGGGCAAAAAAGAACAGCACAATTGCATAAGGACAACAAATAGAGGAACATTGCATATACACTGTATGCCTTCAAAAACATGTCTTTTAGTACTGTATGCCTTCAAAAACATGTCTTTTAGTACATGTTCTTGGACATACAGTATATTGTATCTTAGCTATCTCTGAAATATTACACATGCAAGTTGCAGTGGTCATTTTCCCTAAAATGATCAGAAAAGGATTGTTGAATGTACATTGTTTTAGTGAAAATAGAAAAACTATGTACATGATACAGGGCCAAAGGATACCTAAAATCTAAGTAGCACGATAGAAACAAAATAACATTGGTTCTGTAATTGAAGCCTCAATAACCAACTAGAATTCTGTGAACATGCCAGAAAAAAACTCTTTTTTTTCTGCCTCAGGTAGGTTCTTTCCAATGATGAGTTCATTTTACCCAATAAACCCTTGTTCAGGATAACCCATCTGTACATTCGTTCTTTTATTTCATTTCATTAACTCACAAAGGCCACGTATCAACTATGTACATCAAGAAGAGCTGTTTGTACCTGAATATGACTTTCACACTATGAGATAGGTCAACTACCTCCGTTCATTACATCACTATGTTATTGATTTGATTATTTTTATGCCATACTGGACAGACCGAAGTCAGTTCTGACCTTGGATTTCCCCCTGTGAAGGTGATACCACATATGCATCACTACACAATGGGACTGGGGAGGACAACAGGTATGCTGGCCTACAGCTGAGCCTTTTCATAATTTCACCCTACACTTGAGCCCAGCATCTCTCACTGAAGTGAGATATATTGCCTAATTTTAGCCTCAGCCTATAATGCAGAGCTGCTAAGATTGCAGTACCAGCAACCTGTACATGTGTAGAACACAAGGAAATCCAGCATAAAGTTGTGTGACTGACTATGGAACAATATGACAACGTGACTTAGAAAAATACGTGTAGACCTCATGAGGCCTAAAAATGTTTAGCTATTATGGAAAGTATTCCAAAAGGCACTAAGTAACTCATTACAGTTTGTAGCAAGTGCAATCAAAGGTTTACAATCCAAAATCCCTTAGTGTTACTAGGAAGTTGATTTTAATGCATTGCAACAGACTTTCTGTAATGTCTTTTTTATCATCGAAATAGAAAAGCAGCTTCAGTTCTACGAGTTATCTTTTCATAACCACATATCCATGGAAATTGCAAACACTTTTTCCTAATCAACGTGGCCATCAGCTGTCCTGTTGTTGCTTTGCAGTAGTATGAATAAAAGGCAATGCCCTCTTCCCTCATCTTACAAGCCATATTTTCAATTTAGTTATTTGTATTTCCACTCAAAGATCTCACTGACCAGAAAAATCCCTATGGTGCTGTCCATCATACAAGAACATAAGAAAAATACCTTCACAGGATGCATAGTATCCCCTATACACCCAGTACCTATTATGACTGCAACGTTTGACAAACTTATGTAGTTTGACAAGCATAAATCATTTAATAAAATATAAAAATTCATTAAAATGTAGGCATATAACCTATAACAATTTCTCAAGGTAAGTCAAGAAGTAATTCACCTTGGCTCTGCCTCTTAGTCTAGACAGGACTTTATTGTAGCTTGTGAACTGTATGATTTGGCACAGAGAAGTTTTCAAAAGTCTTTTTAAACTTTGCCCTTGTGTGTAGTCAAATCCTATATACAAAAAAAAAAAACTTCTTAAAAGTATCTCATGGAGAAGCAAACAAACACAATTACAAAGGAAAAAAGTTTCTTTTTGTCTGTAAATCAAGCACAAGGATATTGTTCACATACTAAATATAACAGTAAGTGACACTGTTCGGAAATATACAGGCAAAAGTCTCTCTTGGAGAATTGTGATTGAGGTGGGACGTGGGGAAAAGAATATGGTTCACAAGAAGAGCTTCATAACAACAAACACAAGTTACAGAGGATATACTTACATTAGAGGTAAATAGGAAAAGAAAATAGATGTTCTACACTTCGCAGCATCAAGTCATCTTTCTAGTTAGATCTATTCGTTCATGCGGACTGGAACAAGTCCTGGCTGACAGCACAAGGCAAGGATCTGATTCAACCATTTCAAACTAGATGTTTATTGGAGTATGCATTGAAGAGGACAGGGTGAATTCAGCTTGTTGACACGTTCAAGTAAACGATGCTTTACAGGCCTGAACCACTGTTGAAAATATCCCTGATGCAATGACACTCAGCCAGTGACCCAGGCACAAAGATACAGCAGTACCTTGGTGTCAGCCTACCAGAAACAAAGTCACATCACTTGTTCCCAACAAATAAGTGGAAACTATGAACCTGTAAAAATCTTTCACAGCTTCCCTCTTTGGCTTACCTTAAGTAGGAATGCACAATGCTTGGAAAAGATACTGGTTTAATGTAAGTGAAAAACAGATTTTATCAAAGCATATATTTAAAAACCTCATTGAAAAACATGAACCACTTGATCACTGATGTTTTTATTCAAAAAACTATTACAACAGAAATATCTTATTTAAATCCTTGTTGTCTACTTCTATTTTTAGCTTCAAGCTGCCTAACTTGGGCCTACTTGTCACAGCGTAGCACGGAGCTATAACTGCAAGCTTCTACTAGAGGCCATGTTTAGCTAACAGTATAATAATCTCATTGTGTGCTTGCTTTTTAATTATGAAATATATAAATATTGAATTATCTCTATATCTGCCACATAGTGTGTAATTTCATCATGCTTTACCAGAAACCATGTAGATGCCTTGGATCATTCAGTCTTTAACACCTACAGCACGTATGTCACTATTTAAGTACCTGCCTACAGTTCCAGACTCAGCAGCTACAAGTGTGTCAATTAGCTGCAAATTCCACTAAATTAGTATGAGCTGCAGATTATCAACCAACCTGAATAACTTTTGTTTAGGTCTCCAAATATAGCACAGTAGCTTCAATGCAAGAGCCAACCTCTATATTTAATAATTTTATCTACAGAAGAATAATACTATCTAGAGATATCCACAAAATTTGAGAGTTTATTATGTGAGTCATGCAATATTTTTTTCTCTATGCTTTACCCCCACTATAAAGAACTCTCTTGGGACACGGACAAATGTCAGGTGTACCAGTACATTCACATAGTAAAGAAGATTTGGGAAATTCTTCCCTCTAAATACGAATCCCACTTAAAAATACTCACTTGCAACTGAACATTATATGCCTCTATGAAGACTACAACATTATTGCTGAAGATTGGTAGGATTATCAAGAACATCAGTAAGAAGGAGTAATGTACAGAAGGCCTGGAAAGGAGAGGTTTTGGGCAAGTTCAAGAAAAATACATTTGAGTTAAGCAATGGACCTTTTAATCCACTGTGCCCCTACGGATCTTTCACAAAGTGCAGAGCAATCGCAGCCTGTAGGCACAGATGAGGTAAACCCACATGATGTCAGGACAGTCCATCTGACATGCCTGAGGCCAAGGCAAGGAACAGGCAGGGATGCAGTTTCAATGTTTTCAGCATCTTGCATGTCTTGACTTGAATCTCTATGTACAGCAGAAAACCTTGCTGGAGTGTGGATGGAGTTTCTGGTAAAAAATTATTAATAAAGGGCAATTCACCATAATAACAAAGGGAGTTCAGAATAGAAACTTAAGAAGCAGAAAATTGACTTCTAATAAGTTTATTGCAAAAAAGTTATTGAATAAGAAGTCTTGAGTATTAATGAATTAGAAGAATCAAGCCTTCCTGAAACTGTGTCATTTAAATTGAGAGGACTGCATGTTGGCTTTTCTATGAATCATATATGGTCCATTTCTTCTGTGGAACCTTCTGCTTACCTTGGCAGCCAAGTTCATTCTTGCCTGCAAAATCGAAACAAATATTTGCAGGAATTGCTTAACTCTTCTCTATTTTATGCAATAAACTTATTCCAGCAGAGCCTTAAAGGATTCTCAGTTCCCAGAGGATGGAAAGAAGAAATGTGCTTGCAGAAGACGAATAGATAAGGCTTTGACAAAGCCAATAAAATTATATTTTCTTCTTCCCTTTCACTTTTAAAGGAATTGCTATGAGTGAAGCTGTGCTGATGACAATTGAAAGTTTTTCCTGCAAATTGTTCCTGACAGGGTAAGTGCAAGTATTTGCAAAATCTGTAAGATTTATTCCAAATGCATGCTTATAAGCAGCAAATTAATTCCACTGTTGGTTTTTTTTATGCCTCAAGGGACTATTACAACCTTTACTTTATTTTCCTGCAAAATAATAAGCCAGTGAACCAATGCATTGCTAAAATAATGGAAGAAGTAAAAGAAATGAGAAATTCACAGGCTAAGCTTTGAGAATTCATGTCCTGGATTTTACTCTTCCCTTCACTCAACAAAGCACAATATAGTAAAAAAAAAAAAAAACAAAACAACCCAGGGAATAAAAGGAATTCCTGACAGTACATGATAAGCAGTTTTCCTAGTGTTTCAGTGGCCCAACCAATATCAACCTGCATGAGATACCAGCGTGGCTTCTTGCGTTAACATCACAAAAGGAGACACTGTTTTCATTTTGACAGTGCTTATTAGAAGGAACTCGTAGTAATGACAAGTACCACTGAACATGCAGGTGCATTTCTGAGTGTTGTGAGCATACAGTGTAACCAGCATGCTGGTGTCACTGTACAGGGGCACAGCAGTCACCTAGGATAAGCTGTAAACAGTTTTAAATGTTAATTAAAGAGTTAAAGGATAATACCCTGCACACTAATGTTTACTGGATATCGAGGAGTGAGGCAGGAACATACTTAAGACATTCCACTGGGAAATGTTCTATCTAACAGTTATCACAAAGTAGGATTAAGTAAATGTTGATAAAACCCTTAAATTCTTAAGGTCTTGGATTGAGGAAGACCATACAGTAGACAGGAGGATGGTGTTTCCCACATCGGTCAAAACCAAGATACTCTAAAGGAGAGACAGGACAGATTAAGATGCCTAGTGCAGGTACACTGTCCTCAGTAAACTGAAGAGAGATGCCAGAGAGAGAGACCAAGTTTGTTAGCATGAAAAAGAGAAAGCACATCATCAAAGATCTGTGAGGTACCCAAATGTATTTGCAAATGAGACTGTCCGTATTCCTGAACAGAGAGAGGAGATGAGGACCAAAGATGACTCCAAGCATAAAACTGAAGGATGGTGAGGAAGATACTTACAAGGACACGCCAGACAAATAAAGGTAGAAATGAGAGAAGGATTCATTGAAAACAAGAAAATAATGAAGATTTTCTCTCTGGAGAAAAAAAGAGTCAAGAGGTAACACATATCTTTCAAGTAGTATGTTATCAAAGGAGTGAAACACACCTAAAAGGTGTGCACACACACACACAGAGCTGCAAAGTTCCTTTCCTTAATTTTTGGTATATTAAAAAAACAGATGCTGATCTTCTCCTGGAAAAGACAGGTTCATAGTTTGGTGACAGGAAACAATTTCCACAATGAATACTACTGTGGCCACAGTATAAGCTAGTGAAACACAAGCCGTCAGATGTTTTGGTTCAAATAGTATTTACAGAAATATTTTTTTCTGTGACTATTGTGCTTTCCTAAGTTATAAAAAGGATTATTCAATCTCTACAATACTATTTAAAACCTTCAATTACTTAAAGCTTAAGTCTGGATCTCGTCACATATGTGTAGCTGTGCAAACAGCACTCACTCACTCAAAACCAGACTTGCTTTCATAAGCAATGGTTGAAGAACATGGGACCCAAACTCACTTCTACACAGTGCACCAAGTTTTAACCTTCCTTTTGACCAAAAGTCTGAAATCTTAATTTTCACAAGTAATGAAGCTCTGTGAGCTTATCACCCTCCAGAAATAGCAGACGTACCATTTGTATCTTTAGCAACTCACTGCCATGCAGCAGATCTGCACAAGACAATACCGTTGTCTGAAATTAAAATGCAATGAGGATGAGCTTTCTTTACCATCTTTATTCCCTTCTCAGAAACTTTCTTGGTCCTTAAATGGTGCTACCCAACTGTGCAAAAAAAATGTCTAGCCAAAAACTAACTTTCAAATACCTTGACAGTAACAGTTTGCACGTTGCTCATCCTGGCAGGGCCGGAGACATGCTGTTCCACTGCCTTCCTGGATTCTTTCACAGTTACCAGAATAAGAGAGTAGGAAGTGACAATTACTCCACAAGGGACAATAAAACAGAAAACAAAGAGGACTATGGTGTAAGACATGGCCACGGCGTTCAGATTGGTGGAACGCCAGTCAATGCAGCAGGCTGTGCCGTAGGGCTCTGCTCCGTATTCTCCCCAGTGAGCTAGGGGGGAACAGGCAAAAACTGCTGCGTAACCCCAAGCAAAGGCTATCAAGATTTGTCCGTGTTCTCTCTTGAATCTGTTCCCTGGAAGACACAAAACAACCAGGGAAGATCAGCACAGGTGACATGGCTGGATGGAGTTTCTCATATGAAGGCAGGTGAGGAGGGTAAGGAGGGCAGGTTTAACAGGTGTTCTAAATACCCTAGCATGTTGAAGCTTTGTAAGAATAGAGAATGGTTCCCAACATATAGGCAGCTGCATTCTCTGATATATCTAGGCTATTTTGCACAATATAGATCTGTATAAATATGTAACTATCAATAGCAATAAACCAAAAAAAGTAGTTTATGCAAGCTAACCTTGCTTTCAGATTGGCAATCTTATTCCATGTTTCCAAATTATCACCTTAAAAAAGACTGTAAGTAATCAATTGTATACATGTAGCCCCATAGTTAATTATCAGTGATCACAGAAATAAGAACTGTTTGACTGGATGGGAAAGATCTTCTCTATGAAAATACTCTGTAGGACATGCAATCAAAAAAAAACTTGGTCTATGTTTACATGAAAAATTGAGTAACCTAAAACAGAAACATTATCTTACCATAAGCTGGAAAACAAATTTTGAGACAGCACACAGTGCTCAATAATGTCAGTGTTGAGAGACTGCAGATCCCAAACAGCACCCCACAAAATGCATAGAACAAGCAAAACTGTTTCCCATACAGCCACCTGGTGAATAACCAAGACAGTTAATTATCAGATGCTATCCTTCTTCCTTAAACATGATAATAAGTGGTAGAAATATAGTTACAGCCTTAAAAATTCAATAAAGCTGCATGATTAAACTGTTTTGTTGGTCAATGATCAAATGCAAGAGATATTCTCATTTGAAAATCAGCCAGTAAATTAATTGTGTTCTGCTCTATCTTTATGATTCACATTTAAGCCATTTTTATAAAGCAAAGCAGTACATCTTAATGATAATAATTCTGAAAAGAAAAATCAAAATGCTTGTCAGTAATAGGCCTAGGTCATAAATTAATACTGCTGATTATTACTTTGGCTATCTTCCTACATATTTTTAAAGCAAGCTTTCATCAAAATCACCATATTCACTTCTGAAGGTTCTGCAGAGGAACATAAATTTGATCTGAATCACTATACCTCATTCCTTTCTGTTCAGACATCTGCATGATTTGCAGCAGCAGTTACCAAAAGCCCCATGTTACATTTTTAATATATCTTCTCCATTAGTCTATATTTAGCAATATTTCAACACAGGAAGTAATGTGGTAAAAATTGAGTAAAAATTGAGTAATTACAGTATTTTTTCTTTTATTTTTATACCAAATAAAAGAAAAAACTAGATGGGAGAAGAACAGGGAGACTTTTTTTTCACATCAAACCAAATATATTATTTTCATTTTGATGAACTGGTAAGGAAGGAAAGGGAAGGGATTTCAAATTCAGAGTGTTGGCCTAAAAAAATAATCCAGAATACTGCATTGGAAGATCATAAGTAAATTGAGAATTTTCTTTTTATGGTACCACCTTTCACTGTCCAATCAAAAAAAAGGAAAAAAAAAGGTATTTCAGCATCACTTGAATAATACTACCCACAAAAGATATATGCAATAGGAAGTGGATATTTGGAACAAAATGTTCTCAGAAATCAAAAAGATAGTAACCACAAATAGACACAAATGCTAATTAACACCAGTAGTCCATAAAGTTGTTATTTCAGAGCATATTTCTTCTAATTAATTCCCACTTTTATGACAAGCAAAATGTCAAAGTAATTTGGTCTTTAACATTGACATTGGCAGAGACCTCCAGAGCCTGCAGAACATGCTAAATATCACTGGCATAGTGAACAAACCTGTGCGAAAGGCTGGAGGTTACAGCTAGAGGGTACAATGTCAGAGTCATACCAAGGTCACTGATGGCAAGGTTAATAATGAAGTATTCTGCTGGTTTCAACAAATTCTTTTTCTTGTAGGAGACATAGAGGAGAATACTGTTCCCACACAAGGAGCATATCCCTGCAGAGAAACAAGGGGTAAGAAGGAAAAGTCACTTTCAAGCATCTTTTTTTTTTCCCTACACAAGAATAATGTGCTGTCATCATAGCTGACATTCATCAGATAAACTTGTCTCTTTTTTATATTTGTGGTTTTCTCTTCTTTATATTTCAATTTTTTAAAAAATACGATCATTTTTCCTGGTTTCTTCCTGTTTTGCCTATCAAACTCCCCACAAAGATTTAATGAATTGTTTTATCCATGAAATTAACTGACCTGCCAAAAAACCCAGTTTTTCTGTAGGAAACTGGCATTAATTAAGCCAAAGATGATATCCATCTGGCACTGCACACATTTTCCCAGCTCCAGGTCTAGAGCACTCCATTCACTAACCCTTCTTTTCTCCCTGATGCATGTTCTCAGAAATGCCTGTTATAGCAAGAATGTTGAATTATGCATGAAAGATTAAAAAATAATTAAAGTAATGTCTTTACTGTGTGTAGATAGAACTGTTTTCTCAGGGAATACTGATTTTAGTATGAGACCTGACAAGAACCTCAAGAAGGCAGCAGGCAGTCTGGAAGAGGACAAGCAATTTGCTCTCCACCTTTAAACTAAGCAGATCAAAACCTATGATGGATACACAAAGTTAGATAAGAGTTAAGTGACCATAATCAGTTTAGAAGGTCAGATAACCCCAAAGTTTTAGGCATCCTTTTATTGACACGCAAGAATGACACTACCAAACATGAAAGTTTCAGAGAGCCATGGACTCAAGAATGCCCAATGAATGGGTCCCTAAATTGATGCCTTGCAGAATCAAGCTGTTGAGGATAAACCGAGTGCTTTTGTGGACCTCATATACATACAGCCAGAAAAAGCAACGTTTTCCTTATGTGTAAATATTGATACCGAAATTGAAGTTACCAAGTGGCATAAAGACCATAAACCAACATGACTTATGTTATATCCATAATAGAATATGCCTCGGGTAATCATACTCTCATAGGAAAAAAACCCAAAGACCCAAAAAACAAACAAACAAACAAAAAACCCAAAACAAACATACTTTTTTTCCCAAAACTATGACATTGGCTTATATAAAGGAGCACAGATCATCAGGCTATCAAGATGTGCTCTCTCACCATTCCCAGCAAGATTAATTTTAACCAGAACATAAAAATTGTAGCCATTTCAGAAATATCATTATACTGAATATCTTCACTGCCTATATTGCAGAAGGTTCAATCATCACACTTCTAGTTAGCAAATAGCTTTACGTTCCTAGTACTGAATAAAGTTTTTTGTAACTAACATAAATCACAGGTTAAAAACCTTTTAATGATTTGACTCTATGCTTTTTTCCTCCTTTTTATGACTACAGAGAGTTTCATCTGTGTCAGAAACAAACTTACAGTCCAGTCTATTTACCATATAGAGCCAAAGCTCTATACTGGAAAATCATACTTACCAAATACCATATAACATATTCCAACAAAAATATCAGCTGATTCAGTTATTTTGGACTGGAATGTTGAGTTACCAAATGATTGGCCCATCTAAAAAACAAAACAGGACACAATATTAGAAAATCAATATCCAAGCAGGTGCCTGTGAGCTCTCCGCAAGGCAGTAAGCTGTTTTGTGAGGGAAGAGAAAAGGAGAATTTTTTTTTTTTTTTTTTTCTGAATTAACAATTAATCTGTCTGAAAGGAGGATGCAAAGAGGACAGAGCCAGCCAGGCTCTTTCCAGTGTTGCCCAATGACTGGACCAGAGGCAATGGTCATAAATTGCAACACAGGAGGTTCCACCTGAAAACAGAAAACTTTTTCACTGTGAGGTGACTAAGCACTTTACACAGGTTTCCCAGAAAGGTTTTGGAGTCTCCATCCCCAAAGATATAAAAAAAAATTGTCTTGATGTGGTCCTGGGAAACTATCTCTAGGTGGCCCTGCTTGAGGAGGGGGTTTTGACCAGAAGACCTCCAGAGGTCCCTTCTAACCTCAAACATTCTGTTATTGAGTGTAATTTACAGATGAAATTACACCCTAGAACTGAGGTAAACAAATTTCTATTAATTTGAGGGACTCATCAAAATCCGAGAAGGTCACATCATTACAATTGCAATTGGTGAATATGAGTGCATTAAATTTTGGAAACAGCTTAGCTCAATTAAGGTTTGTTCCAGAATATGAGTAATCACCATTTTACAACAAGCAGATGAACCCAGACAGGAAATCTTAACAGTAAGGGGGACAGAACAGCAAACATAAACTTGAAACAAACATACAAACAAACATACAAACAACAACAAAAAAAGAAAAGAGAGATGTGTGAAGAACACCAGAATAAGTAATAAATGGAGACAAGAATGTATAAGTGTGTGTATGTATTTAATTCTAAACCTTATTTGTAGCATTTAAATAACTTTACGTAGGAGTGAGCAAAGTAAATTCTATCATTCTTTCTGCCTTTCACAAGCATTCCACTTTTATTCCCATCCCTATCATTCACCTTTCTGAATCTGTATCACTGAGTATATTTGTAAACATACCTATAGAAATATCTGCTTCTCCAGCCTAGAAATCAGCAAAGTATATGAGAGAGTAAAGTGCTGAAGGTAAATCAACGCCATTATTTTAGTGTAATTCCTGTCAATTCCTTTAAACTACAACACTTTGAACACTCTCAAGTTTCAAGAAGTAGGTTATTAGACTTACAGGTCAAGCCAATGGACATCACTCAGCTTTCCCTATCAAAATCCTTTGTGAAGAGAGTTACAATAATGAAACGGAGCTTCTGTCAGCTATCTTCGTATTGGTCTGAGTCACACACTGCCACAACTCAGAAAAATGCTGGAGTTACCACTTAGTGTCCCAGGCCATTCCTGTGTTTGGGGATCCAGCTATGGGCCCAGCTCCATGACACAGACACACCACGCAGATGACTGCAGGACCAAAGTCAGGACAGTAACATATGATAAAATTGCTATATACCTGCTAGAGCCATACCTAGATACATCAACGCTCTCACATACAGGCTTTAGCACATCGCACAATTCAAAGTCCAAGACTTCGGGTACTGCCTTCTACCACAGCCAGAAAGAAACTCTAGCAAAAGCCAATCTTTCTGTTTGGTTGGTTTTCCCTCCTCTCACAGATGCTCTTCCTGTATTGTCTTAACCAGTATTAGAGAATCACAGAATCGCAGAATCATTAAGGTTAGAAAAGACTTCCATCTAGCCCAACTGTGCCCCTACCACCTATATTACTAACTAAATCATGTCGCTAAGTACTTCATCCAATCTTTCCTTGAACACCCCATGGGACAGTGATTCCCCCACCTCCTTGGGCAGATTATCTAGAGCTGTTTTTTGCATATTGTAGTCACCAAAAAAATCTAATGACAGAAGTTCAGCAATATCTTCCAGATGTATTCACAGGCCTTTGTCTTAGAAAATGGTAAATACATTTCCACTGCCAGTCATTTCTCATTTTCTCTTTGCTTCCATTGACTTTCTTGTTCCAAAAGTAATGCTTCTGTCTAATACTTGGTCACTGTGGACAGCAACAGACTCTTGCTCTATCCCCAGCACAACAGCAGCTTGCAGCAAAGCAGCAGCACAGCTTTACATATTTGGCTTGAGGGCAACTTGGAAATGTGTGTCAAAGAAAAAGCAGCTGGAGTCATCTTAGCAAACAGATCAAGCCCCTAGTTCACGTAGCACTCAGACCCACTGCATATTAGCTAACCATTGTGTATTCACATTAAACAATAATCACATAGCTGTATTTCTTTTTTTCAGTGTAATAAGGTAGAGTATCTAAATTCAGCTTGTCCATCTTCCCTACAGCTTCCTATAAGATGCTCATTCTCTCAGTACTACATCACTTGTTTCTACATAAACCTCTCTTTCCTCAGTTGTTATAATCTGGGACATATCCACTGAAACCAAAGGGGTTACGTGTTTGTTCACTGGATGTTCACTCAGGAAGAATTTTAAGCCACATGCACACGACTAGGGATATTTATATTTTAATCCTTTTACCAATATTTGTTCCATTCATTAAGCAGAAACAGTAACAGCAAGATTTCACATCAAAAGCCGCAGCTCCAGCATTTTCCTGCTGGCCAGTGCTGCAGCATGTGACTGCCCTCAAGAGACAGTAACAAAAATAGTGGCAGGACATTCATCTGCTGTTTTTTCCTGAGGCAATCTATTCACAGGGAAAGGCTGAGCTCATTTCAGATGTTAGTGCTCCATTTTCAATGCTTCCATGGAAAGCAAATTTCATACTTGCTAAAAGCAAAGACATTTTACCCTAGAAAATGCAGTTCTTCAGCTAGTCAGGAGATCTGGTTTTCCAAAGCAATCTACTCGCTTGTCAGAGGTAGACTCTCATGGTTTTTAGCTCTGTTGTCTTTGGAATAACTTTTGGAGAATGAAATGCCATGCTGAGGAAAGGGCAGTTTTATTCCAAGTGCCCAGTGTTGTCTAGACTCAGGCAGGGGAGCATTTTACCCACAACCTTCAAAAGAGTCATTCAGATATGACAAAATCAGGCTGATAATCCCAGTATATGCAGCATCCCTCATCCAGAAAGCATCCAACCCTACTCCTAACTTGGCTTTAATAAGAGTGGTCCCCACTTTTCTGAGTAGATAAAAAAGCTCTCACTCAGAAATGTCAAGACACTGACCATGCAGCTCTTGCTCATCTCATTTACTTTACCCCTGCCCAGTGACACCAGAGCAACTGAAAATCACTTTAAGGTTGTCACAGTCTATTTTACTCTTTCTCTTATGGAAACTGTAGTCCCTAGAGCCCCGTCTAATCACCTCCTCCCTGACACACCTCCACCACCAGGACTTGTGTAAAGCTCTGTGCTCCATCAAGGTTTGTACCAGCTCCATGCTCTAACAAGAACTGTAAGAGTGTTTCAGTCATCTGTGTTATCAAAATAAGAAATTACAAACAGATAAGGAAAGCGTTAACAAGTAAAAAGAACTCCACCCTGTTAACAAAAAAACCAGTTTGAAGATCACCTGAACTGTCAGTTCAAATAGTTCCTATTTGTAGGGTTTGGAAATTTACTTTTTTCTGAGCACTGTAAATATTTCACTATTCTTTTACAGCTATTTTAATTAAAGTTGTGCTTTCTCAGGACAAGTAAAGCCATCTTAATCATCAATTCACATGCTGCCAAGTCTCCAGAATCATGCCACCTAAGCAGGTTCCAAGCATTTACCTTTTTGCAGACATGTAGTAATTTTAGAGTTAAGTACACTGATTAAATTTGCACATGAGTAGTCAAATACTCTGAGTGTGTTACCTAAAGAAAAGCTTTGAAAATAAACAATGTTTAATAAATTTATAATTGAAAAGCAAAACCATCACTTTTAGGAAAGATGGATAAACCCACCTCCAAAGAGGAACTGGAACAGGAAAGAACTGCATGTTCATGTTTCAAAAATCACTCAGCCCTCTCTAACATGTTGTGCTGGCAAATAGCTAAAAGGTTCACTGGCTTTTTTTATTTGTCTGCATTGATGATATTTTTGAAAAATAACTTACCTGTGTTTACCTGGAAAATATTTTATCTGAAAAATACTCTATCTGTATTTTTCCTATTTCTCCCTTCAACAGCTAGATCTTGCCAACACATAAGAAATGCATTTAAATTTAAATTCAGCTCTTTTTTTTTAATTACCTTTTTAATTTACATTTTTGATAGTGTATTAATTACCATATATTAGGTAGCAGCTAGGAGCTGGACATCTACGTTCAAGGTATCAGTTTCAGTCCATTGGTTTAAAAGTCACACTCTAGTTAATTTACTGTGACTGTGAAAATGTGCCATAAATGTCTCATTTTCTCCCTTCAGGTAGTCTTCTACTAAGTTCAATTCTTCTATCCTCCCCAAATAATATTTTCCCTAAGTTTCAGTGCTTTGCTCTCTCCTTTCCCTTTATATATGAGCTTAGAAAAGTAGGTAGAAAATAACCTGTTAGGAAAATTAGGCATTGGATGGAGCAGCAAGACAGGAGGAAGTAAAACCAATAAATGAATACTGTCTCATACTCAACATTAAATTTAAAGTGTTTGCAATAACTGGCAGATACTCTTTCATTTCAAAACAGGTTAGTGATATCAATATATGACTTAGAAGGACCTAAAAGTAGAAAAATTTCCAAATGTGTTTTCATTAATAATCATATTTTATATGAATGAAGCATTATATTTAGTCCTACACCAAGCTCTCTTGAAATGCTTTCTGCTCTCTTTTTAATCACTTTTATTCTGTGTGGTGCAGTTGATACACTGCAGGGAAGGGGTGCCATCCAGAGGGACCTTGACAGGCCTCAGAGGTGGGACTGTGCAAACTGTATGAAGTTCAACAAGGCCAAGTGCAAGATCCTGCACTTGGGTCAGGGCAATCCCCAGCACAAGTACAGGCTGGACAAAAAATGGATTGAGACCAGCCCTGAGGAGAAGGACTTGGGGATGTTGGTGGACAAGAAGCTCAACAGGAGCCATCAATGTGCGCTTGCAGCCCATGAAGCCAACCTGATCTCCTGGACTGCAGCAAAAAGAGCATGACAAAGAGGTCCAGTAAGGTGATTCTGCCCCTCTACTCTGCTCTCCTGAGACCCCACCTGGAGTACTGTGTCCAGCTCTGGGGTCCACAGTGCACCAAAGACATGNCTCTGGGGTCCACAGTGCAACAAAGACATGGAGCTGTTGGACCAAATACAGAGGAGGGCCACAAAGATGCTCAGGGGGCTGAAGCACCTCTCCAGACAGGCTGAGAGTGTTGTGCTTGTTCAGCCTGGAGAAGAAAAGGCTCTGGGGAGACCTTATGGCAGCCTTCCAGTACATGAAGAGTCCTACAGGAAAGCTGGAGAGGACTGTTTACAAAGGCATGTAGCAATAGGACAAGGGGTAATAGGTTTAAACTGAAGAAATTCTCTCTGGCCAGGTTGCCCAGAGAAGCTGTGGGTGCCCCCTCCCTGGCAGTGTTCAAGGCCAGGTTGGATGGGGCTTTGGGCAACCTGGTCTAGTGGAGGGTGTCCCTGCCCATGGCAAGGGGGTGGGAGCTAGATGATCTTAGAGGTCCCTTCCAACCATAACCATTTTGTGATTGTCTAATTCTGTGATTAAATGTAGAAATAAAGCAAACTTTCTCTGCCTGTTTTAAATACTATCTCAGAAATATTTCCTTTTTTAAAAGGTTTACTCCTCAGCAACTCTGACAAAAAAAATAAGGCAACAGAAGATACACACAGCAACCTTGATAATTTCATATTGCAGGAAAGATTCCTGAAATAAGGAGCACATAGAGGTCTTGATCAATAAACATGGGAATCTTTTCTTTTTCTGCCATGGCCATGCTTGTGAAGACTTTGGAAGTCATAATACTAACTACTGTAAAATATACTAGACTACAATCACTCATTCACATATATGAATAAAGATTTCTGTATACAGATTTTCTACTGTCTCATTTGCTCTCTCTCATTGCCATCCCAGCATGCAATCATAAATTGAGCTGGCTCTGCATGCATTCACAGACGCACAAAGGTCCTATAACTGTTCAACTTTATGGAGAATTCTCTTGGAAGTTAATCTGGTTTTCACTCTGGTTACAGAGCACTACATTTTTGGAGCACAGGACTGAAATCATGCTCATCTCCATGTCACTCCACCTTCTATAAATAACTATTGCTGGAAGGATTAATTAGGAGTCAAAAAGCATCGTGTCTTGCATGCAGTAGCTTATCCATGAATGTACAAGGCCTAGTTCTGCAAGAAAAAACAAGGATACATTTCAAAAGTTCTGATATTACAAATCAATAAATTACCTTGAATTACTCTTTTTTTTTCCTGAAAATATTGAATACCAGGTATAAAGAGAATGACAACCTATCTGCTTTTTAATGAACGGTGACGTGAAAAATCCCTAAACCTCAGTGCTGCAATATTGCTGATTTTACACCTCACCACAGAAAGGGAGAAGATCATGCAAAAGAAGACTATTTTTAAGTAGATCTGTTAAATTTAGTAAATAATAACAGAATAAAATAGAAAAAATGTGCACATCACTATAGCCAATTAGTTTCGCTCTCAAAATAAAGATTAAAGTCTTCCCACAGACTTCTCTATACTAAGAAGTTATTACAGATTCAGAAATATGAGAGACCTCATAAGAGACTTCTCATAAGAGGAGGTCACACAACATGTTCGTCATCTATTGAACTTCACAAAATTAAAGCAATCATCAAGACTTGACCTAAAACACAATCCCTAGGGAGTCACTCAAAGGGTTAGTTGGGGAAAGAGGAGATGGCACTGTGGAGGACCCCACACTGGAGCAGGTGGAGACACCTGAAGGAGGCTGTGATCCCATAGGAAGCCCATGCTGGAGCAGGCTCCTGGCAGGATCTGTGGCCCCATGGAGAGAGCCCAGGCTGCAGCAGGTTTGCTGGCAGGACCTGTGACCCATCGGGGACCCACACTGGAGTAGTCTGGTCCTGAAAGTCTGTACCCCATGGAAGGGACCCGTGTTGGAGCAGTTAATGAACTGCAGCCCATGGGAAGGACTGATGTTTTGAGAAGTTCATGGAGGACTCTTTCTGGTGGGAGGGTACCCATGCTGGAGCAGGGGAGGAGCATGAGGAGTCCTCCCCCTGAGGAGGAAGTAGCATCCAAGACAACACGATGAACTAACCACAATCCCCATTCCCGTGCTGCTGGAGGGGAGAAGGTAGAGAGACCATGAGTAAAGAAGGGAGTGGTGGCAGTGAGTTGTTTTAAGATTTTACTTTAATTCTCATGACTTGGCTCTGATCATGCCCTGTCTTTTATAAAGCAGATTGTTTGCATCAAAGCACTTCTCTAACTCAGCCCTAAACCACCACCCATTCAGCAGCACCACACTGAACTCTCCTTTCTGAAATGCAATGCATTTTGACCACAAAAAAAGGAAAGTTCACTCCAAAGTTAGTACATTGGAGACAGAAACTCAAAAACTGTCACTGCAGTGAAGGACAAAGGAGTACTTCCCTCAACATCCCTGGCTGAAGCATCACTGTGTAATGAATGACTTGGCCTCTAGATTCAGCCTGAGAAAAAGCTTCTCCAGGGCAGAAAATAGCAGATCTTGCAGCTTGGTTAGGTTACAATGGCATCAAGTCATTAGAATCATGAAGCTCACCGAAAGGTACTCCCACCCAGCATTGGGGCATCAGTCTAGCTGGAATCAGTGCATTAAAGCCAGACACCCCTCATGCTCTCCTGTAGCACTGTTTAGCCTGCACAGCTGGGTCACTCATTTCTACAACATTTACAGGCTTTCAGACTAAAATGCTGATGCTTGTGGACCATGATGACCACCCTTTCCACCACAATTTCTACTGACAAAGGGGGCACACAGTTTCTGCTGGCAAGCTGAGCTGCCTGCCATGATATTACTGAATTCATGTTATGTCTGATGCTTCCCAAGGGGTCAAATTTAAAAGCATGCATGTAATATATTCCCCCACTTTCCAGAAACACAGGTCTTGTGCATATGGGGTGTGCACTGTGAACTCTCATTTCTAGAGGGTGAGTTATCTTTCAGCAAAGAAAAATCATTATTCATAGCACATCATTATTCATGCTATGAACATATAAATATACTAAAAGCTCTCAGATTCAACTACCGTAATTCAGTCACCTACGAATTAGGAAGCAGGGCATAAATAGCATTTGGTAGTCAATTATAGGACAAAGGTCGTAAAATGGAATAAAAATTCAATTGTTGGGATGAGTAAGAAGAGTAAGTAGAAGACCAAAGCAAAAAAGGAAAAAAAAAATCATACACAATCATATTCAGAACTTAATTTCAGCTTTGATAACAAACAGTTCCCCATGTACCTGTGAACATTCCTGAACATCATAAAACCCACAATACCTAATGGATGGAGGATCTATTTAACAAATCAATGCAGAGAAACTTAGACATTCATAACACTGCACTGAACTTTATAACGTGCCCTGAGCTTGTGGCCAGGGATAAGTTTGTGAAATCCTGTGAGACCGCAGGCTACAAATGGTGCAGAGATAGAATAAACCAATGACAGTTCAGTGAGAAGTCACAGCAATAACCTGCTGATTTTGTCTCTCAAGAGGTCACAAAGACAACTGTTTTCTGTACTGCCACGTCTGCTAAGCTGAAACGCTTTTCCAAAGTTTCAAAAATGGTTTATCAGTATATACAGCAGGAACATAGCTGCTTGCTAGAAAGAGAACTAAGAACAAAGAACTGAAGGAGTGAAACAGTATTGATTCAGGTTCACAAGGCAAAATGTCTCATTAACCCTGATTAGGCCACACGTATGCAGGGAACAACTAGATCCAACAGAATTTATTTCACCCCTACCTAGTGAAGCGGCTGTTACAATTCACACAAATACACACTGCCACTGATAACATTTATGCTTAGGCATAGCAAACTGGGCTATACTGGAAGAGAAACAAGAAGCAGATGCTGATGAGAAAAGTGACCTCATTACAGTGGACACAAAATCCTACCCTCAAACCCATTAACCACTGCTGTGTGAAATGGTTTTGATAAACAACAAGTCAACAAGTGTTGACCTCAACACTTATTTTTTTTGTAAAACACACATTTTTCCTATTGTCCTGGTTAATTAACAATAAACAAAACAAAAAATAAAGCTGAATGCTTTATTTTATTGAAATGATTGAACAACTCAAATTTTTTCAGCTGCTTTTTTCCATCCCTGCAAAATTAACTGGAAAACCACTTATTAACAAAGTGCTTACCTCAGTGCCTGCAATTCACACAGTTTACCCATTATACTCCATATGGTTTTATACTCTGTGGATGACTAGATATTTGCAATTTGATTACTTGAAAAGTCTCTTTCCTCCCTGCAAGAAGGGCTTCCAGGAGCAGTGGACTGCTGTTCATTAGTGTCACTGCTCTAGAGCAGATGGAGCAGTTGCCGATGTGTTTTGTGCAAGTGGTCCGTGACTCTCAAATCCATTTCCCCATCGGTCTGCCAGCATTTCAGCTGATTAGCCTCTTAACAAGTTTTGGAGGCTTAGGGGTTCATTTTGATCGCTCTCCTTTTCCTCCAGACATTATGAGCTGCTGGTCGTTCCATCAAAATAGATAATGTGATCAATTTCTTGTAGTACTAAGAACAATTAAGTGAAATTGCAGGCACTTCCATAATATTGCATAGTCATAAAGACAACAAGAATACCCAGGCTTAGTGCTAGGAACTTTAAAATACAAAACAAACTTCCATTTGCCCATTCCCTACAACTGTTAATGCTTGGACTGATAATTCAGAATTGGTCTGCATTTGCACAAATGATTTTATTTATTTCAAGGCAAAAGCATGCATCATCTACATCTGAGATTAAATGTAAGCTTTGTACAGAAGCTATAGCTCAAGCATCATATGCTCTCTATATCATTATCTCATGTTAAAAGTAATAAACTGTTAGGATGGGTCAAACATGAAGGTCTGGTCTAGCAGGGTCCCATGTCTTTCCATTTTCTCTTCTTCAGGTAAGACATCCCCCTAAAGTAGGGTTATTTCTCCCTCCCCTCATCATTTCTTCTCATTGTAATTTTTTCTTCTTGCAATCAATTTATAATGTAAAGGTAAGAGGGGAAATGATATATTCCTGCTCTGGAAGTTACCAGTTTCCAAATTGCTTTGCAGATCTTGATTGTACAGGCAGCCAGAGCAGGGATTGAGAAATAAATGTTTGGTTTTGTGTATTGCTCCTTTATAAATCTGAAAACAAAGCCCTCTGAGGCAGACAAAAAAATTGGGGACAAACTATGGGGAAAAAAAATTATTATTAACCTTTTCCAGGAATATTCCAGGCTCAGAGTAAGAAAGCCTTTTAATATCAACTTATATGTAGGAGTTAATTCCTCATCTGACTTAAATTTGTGTAACTCAAAAGCTGTAAGCAGCAAAGCGACCACCAGCCTCCAGGCTAACCTCCTGAATTACAAAGTGTAAGCACATTACAATTTCTGTGTGCTGAAACAAATTCATCATTTTGGTAAAATAAACTGAGTTTCTTAATTATTTTATGATGGAACTTCTTTTTTTTTAATCCTCTTGAGGCTTTCCCTGTATCCTTCCTAACTGTTCCACCTGCATTTCTCCTGCTGGGGCAAAAGGCTTCTAACCCCAAGAACTGCTTCATGAACACAGCATCTAACGTCTCCCAATTCATATTCCCTAATTTCAATATGCGTAGCAAGGATTTCTTCTCAGTCACAGCATCACAGTGGGAACTCATTGGTCAAGCATAAATTACTGCTTCTGCAAAGCCTATTTTTTTTTCCATCTGAACTCTGGACTGGTTTATGCTGTGTGCCTTTGTATTTGACTGACCCAGCTCTTTATAATAAATCAAAGATTTCTTCAGAGTCACTGTTGAAAAAACTGAAATATGCTTATCCAGCAGCAGACCTATGGATAGATTTTGCTTATGGTGATGCTTTTTTTCTTTCTCCCTCTATTACTTTTCAGGTACTTCCAGATAACAATTTTAGAAACCTAATGTGTTCTACATTGATTCTTTTTTTTTTTTTTACATCAGGCTAATATTCTTCCTAGTAAAATCACTACACATATGGCAGATTATACTACTAAAGAACCAAAGCCCTGTTAATGAAACAGTGCACTAAGCAAGAAAAAAATAAACAGCAATAAAGAATAAAAAGCCTTGCAAAATTCTGATCAACTTCAATGTATATTGCTGTTGTATTTTCTTTTTTTTCCCCAAAACTTTAAAGTACTACAAAGTCTGAAAAAAATCCTTAGGAGAAGCATATGAGCTTTTTAGGATATTTTTTTAAATAACTTTTTTTTTACACAGAGGCCTAAAAGAATTAATTTATCCTGTAGAAATTAATTGATCCTGTTTGTCTTCAGGGATAAGAGGAATTTCAGTTAAATTGTTAAATAAATTATGCTAAATCAGAGCACATGAATTTTTAAAACCACTTTCTGTTCTAATCAGCACGTGATGGTCCATTAGTGGCTGGATATTTAGTAACATTTACAGAAGATCATCTACTCCTGGAAAGATACATAGACATGATTGCTAAAGGAACTCTACTTGAGGACGAGTATTTTCCCAGTTTATGCACAGCACTTTACCTCATAGAGGAGATGTATGATCTCAATGTATAAGGATATACATATATATCCTTACCACAATGTGTAAGGACATAATCTACATGAATCACAAAGCAACAGGCCCTTGAACAAAAGCATTCCCTCAGAGGTCTGATGGAACTGGAAGAAGAAAGGGCATGTTTTAACTAGAAGAATAATACATATACTATATATAGGATATACAGGATATCTAAAAGCTAAAACTGAAGCTGATTAAATGTCACTTCCAGAAATTAGATAAAACAATAGAAAAGCAAATAAAAACTCAAGATTGTCTGGAAGTCTGTTCATTGCTGGGGACATCTGCTGACTGACACCAAATTTATTCAGCAAATAAAGGAAAATATAGAATTACAATATTAACAGAATGTAAAACATCAGAACAAACAACAACAAAAAAACCAAACCACCAACAGACATTTATAATTCTTTTTTCAATTCATCGGTATTACAGCAATAGTCTGGAAAATGTTAAACACAGCTAAGGATCCAGATCTAGTAAAAGTCAGTAGACATACCCAGCCTTTTTGTTGTTGATGTAAGGAGAAGCTTAAGTGTCCCTTATAAAAATTGATGCACAGAAATAAGAGAAACTACGATTGTACAACCAGCCAGGAAGGCTTCCCTAGAGAGTCACTGCACACACAAGGATGTCAATCTGATGGTCTACGTATAAATGAAGGGAATAGAAAGGTGAAGACAGCTGGATATGTTGAACCTACTCTGTGCTCTCACCAAATTATCAGGCAGCTTTATAACAGTTCTCATTCAGGTGCTTTCTGTCCCACTTCTCCCCTGGCAGCTGACTTCAATGATCAGGACACGCCAGAGTTCAACTGCATGATTCCCACAGCTCAACAGGACAGTCACCTGATGACCAAGTGCCAACGGGGAGCAGAGAGCGAAGCACACAGCTATCCACTGCATGCCCAAACAAGGAACTTCATTTTGTGGTGTAACATGAACAAATTTCAAATCAGGTTTTCATTTGAGCTGACCCACTCCTAAACAGTCTTTGAAACTTTATGTAAAGTTTCCAAATATAAAATTGGCGGTTTTTTTCATTAAAAATAAAGATTTCCTGCAATTATTTTTTTCCCAGTTCCATTGGAAGTTTCCAATCACCTCCATTTTTTAAAGATTTTTTTTGTCAGGTGAAATAAATGGACTGAACGGTCTAAAACACAAATGTGCAAACACAGGGAGCTGAATATACAGAAACATCTCAGACCCACTACAAAGAATGCAGACTTATCTGTATGCACCTACATCTGTATTCAAAGGTAAAAACACACAAACAGACCTTACTAAATTAAATACCTCTCTAATCTCTACTGCTCTGAGCACCATTCCCACCATTCATACAGACCCACCAACTTCATCCACTCAATATTACAGAACTCGTTACTAGGAAAAACATTGAATCTTACCCCTATGTTTTCCCACATGGCAGGCAGGCATATAGAGAGTTTATGAGGAACAAAACACAACCCCATTTTCCTCCTCAGAAGGATAAAAATAACCTTTTTTTTTTCCTCCCAGTAGGGGTCTGGGTACCTATCAGAAAGGTGTCCAGCTGTAATTGTATTGTAGTATGCTTCCCTGGTTCTAAGGCAGCATGTTTTCCTGTAACCATCCACGCATGCCTTCAATATACACAGAGGACACACTCTTACAAGTGTGTTTATGTTTCAGTTTGTAATTAGAATCCTAGCTTATGTTGCAGCAAAGAACCGGACTGGAACAAATTACAG
Source organism: Zapornia atra (assembly GCA_013400835.1). Classification (NCBI taxonomy): domain Eukaryota; kingdom Metazoa; phylum Chordata; class Aves; order Gruiformes; family Rallidae; genus Zapornia; species Zapornia atra. Next base: position 83,054 of record VZTU01005850.1, on the reverse strand, counting down.
CCTCCTCCTCTGCTCTGCAAGGTATGAGCCCGGAGAATAGAACCAATAAGACAGGGTCTATAGTGCAAGCCCTTGATACATAAATTCCTCTTTCAGAACTAATGAATACTAATTTAATTACAGAGCAGTCATTAAACTAATTAAACTCTCTTAACACGCACATTTGTAACTAAAATATGTAAACTTGCCATGAACAACGTTATTGCAAAACAATAATCTTTAGCCTAGTGGGATGCTTACACATAGGTCCCTGGTTTTGAGTTTGCTTATGAATTTTTAAAAATGAAGTCGCTCAGGTCTTAAAAGTAGATTGTTCAATGAACAGAGGTTCCTATACCAGTAGATGTAGAATGGAATTTAAAGGATAAAACTAGGCGCAATGTTTCAAGCAATCTGGAAGGAAAGGGAAAACAGTCCTGTCTTGTCGGTGTCTGACTTGAGAGAAAAACCTGGTAAGGAGACCTGGGTCAGCTTTGTTGAGGTCCAAGACTCCCTCTGCGAGCTGACTGCACTCTCTGTGATGAAGCACTTGAGCCTACTGCATCCAACCCTCTAAGAAACCTGCAAAAAGTCTTTATATGCTTCAAGGCAGAGAAACTGTAATTGATTTTCAACCAAGTTGTGTTCTGGAGTCTCAAGAATTTGTTTTGTGAATTTGTACCGTAATCAGACTTCATCAGCATAATGAGAGTTGCAAGCGCATCATGTGTGTCCACAGACAATCAGAAACTGAGGGAACTATTTAGAGTTTGTGCATTTAAGGAGCAAGACTGCATAATACAAGCAATATTTGAAAATACGAGCAAATATTAACATTATAATTTCCGAAATGGTTAAGATACAGACCTTTGTAGAAGAATACTAGAGTATTATGATTGTATAATAATACAATAGTATTATTAAACCAAACAGCAGACATCTTGCACCAAAAATGAGGTAAAATACCTAAAGAAAGCGACACAGGTCAGCCGGCAGTCCAAAGCTGTGACCCCATTAGGATACACTATTAAAAATTTTTAAAAGTAATTCATTTGATCTAAAGGTTGGTATCTACTACAAAATAAAGAAAAAAGAGAAACAAAGATGTCCTGAACAAAGGAATTGTACTTCATAAAAGGTGACATGCACCACCACCATTGTTTCATGTGAAAGAGAAGAAGAAAGAAAAAAAAAGGAAAAAAAAAGGTTGATTTAATTGATCCCTTGACTTAGAGATATTCTGTTGTCTGCCTGTTACAGACTCTGTGGATTGAAAGCAAGTAAGTCAGGAATTTCATCACCCACAAGACACTGCTAGCTACTGTTCAATATGCTGGTCCTCTTCATGAGACATGAAACTCAGACCCTAAGCAGATTTAGAGGGCTGGCAAGGGAATTCTTTCCAAGGCTTTTCTGACGGGAAAAACACAGGCATAAGCTAAATAGTGTTCAGTCAAGTTTTAGAAGAGAAAATATTGCCTCCCACAGTTTGCAGATACTAACTGAATTAGGTCTGTCAGATCTAAATTGTTGTTCCTGTCTGAAAGAGACTCTAGAAATGGTGCTGTGTGGGGCCACGCTTAGAGATCAAGAGATGAGTGACACTCTGGGATACTACATATATTTCTATAAAATCAAAGAAAAGTGGATGCAAAAGGTAACATCATAGTAGTATTCAGTTACCTGCTTTTAAAAATGTTTAAAAGGTTGAAAGGCTCTGCAAAACATGCAGAATCTAAATTCAAACTGGCACTTCCAGGCATTACAAGGGTACCACACTCGCTCTGACAGCAGTGTTGGCAGCATGCAACATGCAAAATGCTCTGTTGGAAAGTGATTCAGCTACCCCGAGAGAAACTTGTCACAGGTCTGTCCTTAATTTCTAATCTCTCCTCAAAAATACATTCTTCACCTTTTATTTCCCCTGCTCAGTTCTGCTCTGCCTATTATGCTATATAACATTGCAGTATGGCACACAAAACATAATTTGAAGAGTTCCAAATCCCAAACTTAGAGTGGGTCGTACAGTGGAATAATGACGTCACCTAAAGCATTTACAGATAACAAGAATAAAAACCCCACCCACTTTATGACAAGTTTATTACAGTCACTAAATTAAGACTTCAGAACACTTGGGAAAGAATTTCATACCTGTGACTAAATGATACAGAGAAAAAAATGTGCTTATGAGGAATTTCTATAACAATTCTGCATAGCCAGAACAAGACCAAATTATTTATTCTTGGGAAATAAATCCAGTGCTGATCTTGAAAAACCCTAGCAAGAATAAACTCAGCCTCGAGCTGAGCACAGGCAGTGCATGGTTCACTTCAGACATACTAGAACATACTACAGTCCAAAGACGTAGCTACAGGGAGCTGTATTGCTTGCTAATAACAGGTGCCCTCAAAACAAGGAAGATGCTATAAAGTGATCACATAATTTACTGCTATTTTCCCCTCCCAAAATAAGCAAAGAAAAAGCTTGACCTATGGATTCAGATAATCTAGGCACACTATAAAGGAATATACCACTATATTGTTGAATAACTGAGGTAAATAGCCAGCTGTTATTGCAGCCCCATCATTTGCAAGCCACTGGCAAAGTAAGCTGAATGTGCAAAGACTCAGGATAACATAACACAAAATACTGTGAATTGCTGCAGAAATTTTAAGTCAAAATGAAGGGGAAAGACAGTAGCTACATGTTTAGGGCTGCGATGATCAAGGCACTGAAGGAGGTGTATAAAGCACTAACAAAGTTCTTTATACAGAGACAGCAGAAATATTATTAGAACATGTCACAGAACCTATTAGCAGGTTAACCTGGAAAACATTTTCAGGGGATCCTCTATTGATTTTTACGTTTGTAACAACATCAAATCCATACTGTCTCACCACCTATCAAAATATCCAATACCAGGGTAGAAAGTGTATCTTCAGAGAAACACATCAATAATAAAACCTGAATCTAATGTTGAAGTACATTAAGAGGGGCACCACTCCTGAAAACCGCAGTTAGGGCACACACTATGACCAGAAGACACAGTTCTGGAACCATTTCCTCATCACGTATCACATTACCTTTGTTTTCAATTGCAATTTTCACAGCAATTCTAAAAACAAAACCAAGAAGTAGGAATGGAGGCCACCATGGGCCCAACAGTAGAGAGCAGAGCATGGCAAGCCAGCATGATAGCTTGCTCTCAAAACAGCTGAGGTTCCCCTGTTTTGGCTGCTCATGACTGCTGATCTTATTGACTGGCTTCATACTGCAGTTCTTCTCAAGAGGAGAGGGGAATGGCAACCTCCAGTAAATGAGAGAGAACCACACAGTTGCGGTTTCCTTAGTTATCTGACTGTTCCTTATTGCTCTCTACCCTGACAGGAGGTTCTGGGGAGTTGGGGGTCAGCCTCTTCTTGCAGATAAGTAGCGACAGGACAAGAGGAAATGGCTGCAAGTTGTGCCAGGGGAAGTTCCAACTTTAATAATTCTATGATTCTATACTGTGGGTATCCAGGTAAGTACTAGTCATGGTTTAACACCAGACAGCAACTAAGGACCATACCGTCGCTCATTCACTCCCCCTCAGTGGGATAAGGGCATAGCTTCTCTGGGCAACCTGTGCCAGTGCCTCACCACCCTCACAGGCAAGAATTTCTTCCTCATATCAAATCTAAATCTACCCTCCTGCAGCATAAACCCATCACCCCTTGTCCTATCAATACACTCCCAGATAAAGAGTCCCTCTCCTTCTGTCATGGAAGGCCACCACATTTTTTTTTGGCTCAATTTGCAGTCAGTGAAGCCCGTTTGTCCAGTTATGACAGCCCTTTCTCCAGCTGAAAACCTGCCATGGAAAATTAACCTGCAAAAAAAGAGTGAGGAGATCAATCAAATGAATTACTGCACCATGAAGACCGGACATATTACTCAGCAGTATTTCTACTCAAGGACAAGAGAAGATAATCCACTACACAGTAGTGCTGCTAGAACATTTTTACAGTAAGAGTCAAACTCTGAAGAATGTCCAAGGGCCTTTTTCTTTAAACATTAAGGCAGAGAGTAGTGGCAGAAGGTGCCACTGACTTAAAAGTTAAGGGGATCCTTTAAAAGGGGAGCAATGAAGTCTAGGAATTATTCCCAGAGAACACGCACTGATTATTTATCAGTAGTCATCCGTGGACAGTCTCTACTCTGGTACCAGAACGCCTGCACTATTTCATGTCATAAGAGCCCTTCCTTATCAGGAATTGTTTAATACAACAACAATGGCAACAAAATCCCAAAAAGAAAAGCATTATACAAGCGTAGCAGGAAATCCAAAAAGGTTATTTAAGAGTCTCCAGCACAACCCTTGCAGCTGCTGCTATCAGCCCTTTCAGACCAGTGATTTAAAAACCCAAAAGTAGAATCTGAAGTGATGGAGAGTGATCCACAAACAGCAAGAGGCTGAGCACACTGCGAGGATAGAGAGCATAGGCCTGGCTGTGAATTCTGTGAAATCTCCAAATTTTGGTGCCAGTCTCAAGGCTTTCTCTTCCTCAGCTGACGGTCAGTGTCCAGATGTATCTCCTGGTATTGCAGCTGAATGGGCTCCATAGGAAAAGGGTGAGGTTGCTGAAAAAGCCAGTCTACTGAAAACCTTCCACATGGCCACAGGCAGGATCACACTGCTGTGTGCAGCTTAGGACCTGGGGTCTTCTTGTCTTAAGGGGACTTGGGTCACCATTTCCCATTTCTGAAGGGAGCACTTATACCGGCAGGTTACAGCAAGCTGGAAGAAGGGCTGAAGTTGAACCACAAGAAGGAAAGGAGAACCTGCGACCCATGAAGCTGCAAGGAGCTTGGCTCTATCATTCAGTGGTAGAGATACTTGCCTGGAAGAAATGAGGATGTAAGTTCTGCCCTTTTCCCATCTAATTCTTCTTCCCCTACCCTGATACCCATGTTATCTTATTTATTTTTCTCTCTATTTAGTTTATATCTTTCTAATTAAATCCAATGCCACTCCAGGGTCTGTATAGCTGAGAGACGCTGCATCAGATGGCCATGACCCTAAGAACAGTCAAAATAAACACAATGAGCAGAATGGATACAGCAAACACCACGTGGCTTCCATATACAGAAGGGTATCACTATAAACCTGGCATTATTATTGCCAGCAATGATAACAGAATAAATTTGAATATCCACATCTCCTCCACTTATTGAGAGCAAGTTGTAAAGGTTCCTGAGATAACACAGAGCAGGAAAACAGAGATAGGGCTTGTGGCAGACAGGTGCTTGTCCCCTTGCAAACCCCAGCCTTGGGAAAAAGGGCCAGTGGGCAAATTCTCCATCACTGAACAAGCCTCACTTACCAACATGATGACGTATTAGCTCCATTACAAGAAAATGCTGGCAAAGTCTCTGGTCTTGATCCAAAGCTTGACTGGTGTCTGGAGTAAACACCATGGCAACTCAAGATATGGACTGCAACCCAGCATGAATGGACTAGAAAATGTGCTAAGCCACACAACTTTTGTGGCCAGCGTTCTCCACTGATGAAAAGCCATAAAACTGCCTGTGGAGAATAAGTATTTCAGATGAGAAACCACAGCCAAGGTGCTCTCAGGCTTCCAGGGACAGAGGGAAGGAAGGACTGATTCAGGTCATTTTCTTTGATAAATCTCCCAATTGAGAAATCCCAGATGAGCCAAATTTCTACAGAAACTAAGAACTCTGAAGTCAAAACAGGACTGATTCAAACACATCCATGTGCCCTGGAAAGGCTTCAAGATTTGTTTTTCTTACACAGTCCAACTTTTCGACAGGTGAACTTTCCACAGATATATGAATTTAAAATTTGAATTAGCTGAGAATGGATCCAAAGTATTTCTTCAGATTTGCTATTTATCTCTCTAATGATCCCAGTTGCCAAGAGATAACTGACAGTGGAAGATTAATGGGAAATAATCTCCTTGCTATTGTTTCAGCTTCTACCATGAAACATTAAAGTGGGCTGGAGCAGCCTTGAAGCTGCTTTTTCTAAGGTGGCAGGGGTAAGGGTAATTTACATATCTACAACCACAGTCACTTTGGAAGCATTTTACATTAAAAATTATGACCTATTTTTTCTAGCAGCTAGGAAAAGCTGCACGTTTCTCAAACTAGGACCCTGAGTCTGGGTCAAAGGAAGAATTTAAAGTCATTGTTTATGTACAGCCTTCAGGAAATAATGTTCCCAACAAACCTACTGATCAAGCGTGAAGGAAAGAGGAAAGCTTTGCTGGGAATATGAATCAGCAAAACCACTTTTGGATGGGTTATTAATTCAGTGCACAAAGAGAAAGCGGATAGAAATCAAGACTTGCAGAGCTACATGCTGGGACTAGATGTGATTTTGTGACTCACTCCAAAGGGATTCTAAAATTATTTTAGTACCACAGTTCTGTTCCAAAAATTTAGAAAGTTGTTGGGCTTTGCCAAACATGAAAGGACAAAAGCAAAAATATTTTCCAGGAGCTTTTTATGGCTTCAGATGCTTGCTAGTGTTTGAAATAACTCCTTGGAGGAAAGAAACTAAACAGCAAAGAGGAGGAAACAACCATTAACCAAAAAAAAAAACCACCCAGCAATGTGCAGAGTGGAGGCCTTAGAGTGAAAAGGATTCCTTGTTCCTGAAGGAATTGGTACTGTATCTCTATACGCCCAAATCACTCCTGTTAAAGAGATCTTAAATTGCCTTCTCCTCAAGGACTAGGTATGATCTTCCAGCTTGGGTATAATTCCAATCAAAGAGCTGTATCACTTCTGCTATAAGAACATGAGAAAACAAATCACCTGGTCTATGCTTTCCCCCAGGCTTGACAAGTAGATTTCTTCAAACCTAAGCAGTTCAAATGGAATATGATGAGAAGGAAAAAGCCTATGGTTCTCCTGCTCCCTCCAGCTGAAGTGGTGGCAGATCAGAAAATAGGATTCCTGTTCCACCCCACGTCACAGCACTACCCATTCCCAGAACCCTGGGCCAAGAAATAAGGAAGTAAAAGACCTGCAGAATCAACACCAAGCATTAAACCTTCATGTATGTGGAGACACCCAAAGGAGAATGTTACCCTGTAGGAAGCCTGTTTTGGAGCAGTGCCCTGGCAGGACCAGTGGTCCCATGGAGAGAGCAGGCCATGGTGGAGCAGGTTTTCTGGCAGGACTTGTGACCCCATGGTTACTGCTGTAGCAATCTGTTCTTGAAGGTCTGCACCCCATGGAAGGGACCCATGCTGAAGCAGTTCATGAAGAACTGCAACCCATGGGAAGGACCTGTGTTGGAGAGGTTTGTGAAAGATTGTCTGCCCTGGGAGGGATCCCACACTGAAGCAGGGGAAGAGTGTGAGGAGTCCTCCCGGTGAGGAGGAAGGAGCGGCAGAAATAATATGTGATGAAATTACCCCAACCGCCGTTCCCTGTCACTCTGTGCTGCTGGGAGGAAGGAGGTAAAGCTTTGGTGGGCATCTGGTGTACAGCCAAGGTCAACCCATCACACCAACCATTCTGTGATTCAGTAAACTGCTTGGCAGTATCACAGCAAACCTTTTCCCAGAAAGAACAGTAAAAGCCATTTCCTTGTTCATCTTCTATATAAAAACATATAAAGAGTCCTGTACTTGGACAAAGATCAGGCATGCAAAAAAGCTGCATAGAGACCTAGTGTGTTTTCCAAGTACAATTATAAAGCAAGAAGGACATATGGCATACTATCCTCACCTGCCAAAAGAAACATTTGGATCCAAATTTTGGCTCCCAAGTTCGGCTCCAAACTTGGGGTAATCTGGACACTATTAACTTACTAATTGAACTATGGCAAGTCGTTTGCAAAACATGACTTTTCTGTTTCTCCATGCTGTGAAATCTTTCACAACAGCCTAACCAAGATCCTCATAGAAATTAGACAAAGACCCACTTTAGAGAACCTGAGTCTCATACATCCAGGAAAGTGCTTCAAGCAAGAAACCAAAAACTGTGCTGGAAGAAGGAGGAATGAGAGTGTTTTGTCTGTTTTCTTTTATCATTGTGAAATCCCAGGCTTGAAGAAACTCTCCAATTAAATAAAAATAGTACTAGCTAAGTACTCTAGCTGGTAAGTGGAGAAATCAGTGTTGAATCAGTCCCTCTTTTCTCTTTACTTCTTTGGTACATTTACCTCACTAAGCAGAATGTTTAGCTCAGATTTGTTTTGTTTGGGGATATCTACAACTTACAAAATTAGGCCCATAAAAATGATCCTATCTCATTAGTTGCAGATAAGCATTAGGCACATGCTTGTGGAAACAAGAATCAGAATGCCTATACTTGGAAAAAAGTCCCACTAAAACTGGAGAGTCAAAAATTGCCTTCCAGTATCATCAGAGCTAACAGGCCAAGTTCCCAAAATTTTGCTTTTGGTATTTTTATAGTCTTATGAAAACACCTAATACAAATCTTAGGCAGCAAATAGTGTTTCTGCTTTCATCTGAACTTATGGTTGTATCTTCAAACACACCGCATTCCTCCTGTCTATCATAGTGCATCAAGTTTGGTAGCATTGTCTTTCAGTAAGTATATTCCCTTGTAATTACTACAACCTAAAACCACTACTTAGGCAATATTTACAAAGTCACCAGGTATATGAATAGGAAAAACTGTCTTCTAAAAATGTTTCTAAACATTTTTTGCACAAATTAAGAAAATCTCAATTTTTTAGCAGGCTCTGGCTAGACTTGACTAACAAACTCATGTCAATACAGTTGGGAATGTTCTACATAAGAAGAACGATCATTAGATAAAAATCAAGATCTGCCAAAAAACCCAAAACAACCACCAGATTTGGTTTCAATTAACTCTTTTTCTTTAGTTCCCTTTTCCAAAAGGATTAAAATTACATATTTGAAAGACTTTTTTTGAGAAAAAAGTCCTAATGTAAACATGGGTATGAAAAAGTAATTTATTTCCCACCAAAAATGTCTTTGAAAATAGAAACTTTAAAAAAAAAGGGGGGGGGGCAGAAAGAAGGGGGTTGTTTAGTACATCTTTCGCTTGAAGCAGAGGGATAGGTAGGTTACAGCATATATACTCTTTGGGAAAGAAAACCCCACTGTTTCACAGTACTAGTTTTGTTCTGTGTCATACTGTGCCTATATAAAGGGATTCAGGAGTCCCAGTTAGCTCTTTGGAAGTAGACTGCCACCACACGTTTCATCCCTGTAAAAAGAAACTGGAGCAGCCAGATGGAGTGATCAGACATTTGCACGCTGGTGGCATCCATCAGTGAGGCTACCTGGGAAAGCACTGGTCTTCAGGGAAACGTAGGGATTTTTGATTTTTTTCTTCCCCTCAGAAAGTGTCAGCTTGACTAAATTGATACAGGAAGGTGGAGGCAGTTTCAATGGATAAAGCAGCTCTGCTTCAGATGGCAATTTTTGATCAGAGTGGAGGAAGGGCTGACAGGTTCCAGAAGAACCAACAGCCTGATGGTTAGCATGCGTGAGCTCACCCTGCCACATCCAAACCAGGCAGCAGACCACAGTGCCATTTGGGTGATGACTAAGGACCCATATAAAGGATTTTTTAAACCTGTTATGATCCCTTCCAGAGTGTTTCCTTCGACTTCAGTAATTTCTTCTCAAATAATGTTTCTGAGCACTGTCTGCAAACACTGCAAGCCACTTTAATGTTCATTGCCTTTGTTTCATCTGGTGTCTTCTCTGCCAGCCCTGGCACCTGTTGTCTAATACTTCCAAGCAGAACAAGGGGAGATGGCATTGCATTCCCATAGGCTGGAAATAAACCTTTGTTACTGTTACTACCAGCTGAACGTTAGTTAAAACTAACGTACAAGTAGAAGTGCTGCTCACTTACTTTAAAGCAAATTGAGTTTTCATAGGTAAAATCATGATGCTTCACGCAGCATGAGACACTCGGATCATTTGTAATGCAAAGAACATAATAGGAAGAGAAGACAGAACAGTCCAAGTGATTCAACCTGTACCACTCCTTTGAGTTTCTGGAACTGTGGTTTTCCATGTCCTTGAAGCAAAGAGTGGGTTCTCTCTTATGCATTTCGACTTAGCCTACATTCTTACTTTGCCATGAAGTCCAGCTCCATTCTCAGAGTTAACATTCCCAGCACAGAACCATGAAACTCAAACACCTTTTCCACTTCTTTTCTTCATTTAAAGTGTTCTAAAATAAATCTATTACTTCACAAGACAGAATATGGCTTTATAATCTGTTTATATATATATACACACATACAAGTATCACACACACACACACACACACACATATATATGCCAGTCAGCATATCTTCACCTGATAGACATTTTTCAACACCCATTCTGCTCCTCCTTGACTTCTGTGTAAGGAAGTCTTTCCAATAGACCCAGAAGGGCTCCAATCACATACTCTAAGATTATGCCTTGAAACATTGGGATGGATCAGAAACAAAGGTAAGGAGCTTTGACAGATAACAGGATAAATATATAAGTATGATGTGAGACCAACATTTGCTCAGCCCACAAAGTTCTTTCCCACATACTCAACTAAACCCTATGTGCAATGTAATGCTTGATTATTGTAGTTCAAAGATCACCACCCACCCCATTCCACACACAAAACCTTATGCTTTAGGTTTGTCTAGTTTTGTAGAAAGTCATAACTTCTGTTTGTTCAGTGTGGATCTCATCCCACGGATGGCAAACATGATCAGCTCTACTTTTGCCCTTCCTGCTAGAGTCTTTCGTGGCCCATTTTTGAAAGTGTCTGGGAAAGAGATAGTCTGCAATCTCCCATGGCAGTACTGGTGTTCTACCAGGATCAGAAATATATTTATATTAGAATGTTTTTCTTGAGGTCTTCCTGACCTCTCCAAGATGGCTCCCCAAAATATATTATTCACTTCCTCTTTACAACAGACTTGAAATAACAGATAAAATGCTGTTATATCCCACTCCCACTTCTGCCTCTTTGCTAAATAACTTCTTTTAAAATTTTTCTCATTCCTTCCTTTTAGGTGGCATTTTCTCTAGGCCCCCAACCCTTTGTTTTTCTGCATCCTGGACTTTGTCCTTCAGACAGTCTTCTCAAAGTTGTGGCCATCACCTCTGCAGCCCATGGGTACAGGTCTGTGGCTTCTCCCTCTCTGCTCATCCAACTGAACCCCTCAAGCAGCCAGGGCAGCATTCAGGGCCCTGGTCTCAACAGGGAACCTACTGGGGCACAAACACACAAGCGTCTGATATCAGTCAGCCATGGTCTCAGCACAAGATACAGAATGTAGTTTCTGTAAATCTTTGCTATTTCTCTAACTCACCTATAATTTCAATGTGGCAGCTTGAAGACTCTCATTTATTGCTAAATTTACTGCACCTCTAACACCCACCAGCATGATTTGAACTTTCAAGAGATGTGCACAAACTGCTCTGTAACTAACAGCATATAGGTCACCTGTGAGCCATCATGATATTGCATGGAGAAGTGGTGTGCTAGACTTCAGGTCATTCTTTCCAAACCACTCTCCCAGAGCTTCTTTCAAGAGAAATTTAACATTACATTTAACAGTTTGCTCTCAAATATGCCTGACATAGCTGTGAATTTCCCACTTCAAGAACTCTTGATTTTCCAGGACTTCCTCAAAAACTAAGAGTTAGTCATTATCCACAGACTTCTTTCTGTTCTTCCTGGAAAAAAAAAAAAAGAGATGAAAAGGTATCCCTGGGGAATAAAATTCATTTTCATAGATCTTATACCACCCGGGCATGCAGAATCACACAAATAGAAGAAATAATTTCAATCCATAATGGAAACTCTTTTCGTGATGTTTTGAAAAACACCACTGCACATGGAGAAAAGAGTATGCTCTTACCAATTACTTCACAAACACAGGGTAGGTTTCTAAAGCATGTACTCATATGCTTCCTGATCTGAACCACTTACAAAAGCAAAGCTAAAATGTAGGTGACACTCTGCCTTCTTACTGTCATCCATTTAAATAATAACCAGGATTACACAAAGCATTTGAATATGGCAGGGAGCAGGAGATGCCATCTCTCCAGATGCAAAATTTTAATTTTAGGATTAGTGTCCTTCTGTCAATTGCTCTTATTTCTTTCTTTGTTTATTTAAATTGTACAGTTTTCACACTACATCCGTTCAGTCTCCGTAGGCACTATAAAATCCTTATTATACTGGCACTGCTCCTTAACCAGGCACAAATCCAGAAAAAAAAGTTCTTTATTCCATCTGTAAAAACCAGAATCTCTCTGCAGTCACTAGTGGCTTTGGAAATGGGGAATTTCATAGATTATCCACTTTCATCAGAAGTTTTTTTCCCCCCTGTGTTTAACCAAGATCATTGCAAGACACAGTGGGTTGTGAATGTCAGTACTTCATGCACCGATCAAATCACCATCCTCCCCAGCAGCTGTACTGCTGACAGATCAGCACGGTGCAGCGCTTGGAGAACAGGCAGAACAGGTGCCTTCAGCCCCACCAAATGAGCCCATTTTCCCTGAACAGCCAGGCATTTTAAAACTTTTTATTGTTTTTTATATCCCTGTCTAAACCAGCAGTTAACTCACAGGCCCTGTCAGGCTGCTTCTACGTCCCTGATGTCTAAAGAGTTACTTCATGCCAATGCTACCAGTGAGACAAAACCCAATTCTGCAGTCAGTACTGTCTTCTGTTCTTTGCACAGATGAAGTATGAAAGGCATGCCAACAGCCAAGTCACACCATTTCCAAACAACACACACTCTGCAGCCTCACTGTCTCTGCGTACTGCTGTTCTCCCAGGGCTGGGGAAGCTTCTGAAATGTAGGAGATGGGAAGTACCACGAGAAGATCATTTGACCATTCTCAACAGGTATCTGGTACAGTTGCTGAACCATTACAAAAGACACCATTTGAAGATGCTTGCAGAAAGCACGCATTAATTACAGAGCAGGCCCAGCTCAGCAGTCCACAACTTCAAAGCAGGAAATGAGTTCATAAATGATGGTTATCTCTAGAAGCTTCTGAACTTTCACAGAAGTAATGGTAGACATAAAGTAGTGAGAAAGACGAAAGAGGCAGGGAGTGGAGTTATAAGCAAGTTCCTTCTTCTCGTGGGGAAAATTTTCTATACCTTTGATCTTGGTTGTGCCTTTTCTAGCTCTGCTAGGTAGTTCTGGGGATGTAGAGACCAGAACCACAAATAGTACTGGAACCGCAGTGTATGTGGAACTGCACAGTAAAGTAATTAATTGTCTAATTCTCTTTTTTCTCTTTGGTTGCTGTAAAGACTGAACAGATGTTAAAGAGAACTGGCCAGTAGGACTACCAAACTTCTTTCTTGAGCTGTGACAGCTAGCTAGGTGGCCCTCAATGTGTTTGTATAATTGCTTTCTCCTTACTCCACACTCTAAATTTGTCTTCTAGTTTACCCAGTCTCTCAGTAGTGTGACACACGTTCGCAGGTCTTCAGAGCCAGTCATCATTTACCATTTCCAAATAGAATGACAAAAGATTTATTTTGCCTGTCTCTTCTCTCCCAGACCCCTCCCAGGATTAACCTATTTATGAAGGGTATGGAAATACCCTCTCCTCCCCACCTACCAAACTTCCACTCCCATGAAACCACCTTGTATTTCACTGGTTAGCTCAGTACCAGAATTTTACCATAAATGTCTGTCACAAGCTACAGCCACACCTACCTTCTTCATACCACCACCAGAAAAGCATTATGCATCCTCTTCCACAGAAGGAAAGATACGGATTTATTGCAAAGAAGTAAGGTCCCAACTGCTACCCATGCACTGCCATAACCAAGCTGGTAGCAATATCTGACATACCTTTTTTCTCTCTCCACACTAAACTACAGGCTGGTTTTAGATGCTTAAAATTTGCTAAGGCCATTTTCCATATTGACATGTTTTTCTAAACCAAACTTGAAGTTTTGCAACACACACTCATTAGTTTAACCCCAGAAAAGTCTCTCTTTTAAAACCATCTTTTCCTGTCCTGCTAAGTAATTTTTCACCAGGCAGTATCTGCTTTATCTCTGTGATTTTGACTTAATTCCTTGGAAGTTAGAGCTGTTTTCTTAGAAAAAGTGTTCTTCACGCCAGCTTTCATATCTGTCTTTGCTGACCAGGAAATATCCTTCTTTGTCTGTAGCTGAGTCATAACTCTCTCACACCAAGTCCATCAGCCCTTCAAAAGACTTTCCTTTACACCAAGGCCTATGATATTCAGTTTTCTCCCTCAAGCTCTTTACTTTCCTGTTGTCTCATTTACCTTATCCAGCTTCTTAAAAGGACAGGTACTATCCCTTCATCCAACACAATCATTTCTGTGTCTGTCATTGTCCTCTACTGTTTCTCTTAGCTGTTCCTTATTCAATCTTCTAGCCCACTTGACATATTTTGCTTTTTTTTTTTTTTTCCCAGTTGGCACCTTTTCATACTCTAAGGCAGGTATGAAGATTACACATCTCCTCAGCCTTCTACCTCAAGTTCCTTTGTTAAAACTTTGTAGTGGCTGTAGTATCTTGACCCTATAGGTCTTGCATCAAGTCTCAGGAGAAAAAAATATAAAGAATTCTCCTTCCATGACCTTCCTCCAGGGCAGCTCTGACAGAGCTCCTAGATCTTCATGGCATCAGGCCTAGAGGCATTTGCTGCCTGAAGACTTCTCAGCATACGGAGCCTAATCCGCTGTGACTTAAGGGAGCATTTCCTATGTCTCGTGTGATATTTTTGTTAGCCCTGAGGTCTTACAGGATGTTTGGAAAGCTGCTTCAAAGTTTTTTCCCGTAAGTGGCAGTTTCTAGAGCTCTAAGAGGTTCTTGAAACTTCAGTGATTCCAGGCACACCAAGTGCCTGGCAGTGATTCCATAGGGAAACACTACAGGGCACTAAAGAGGACCTGACATGGACCTATATTAAATCACGAAATACATTTCCAGCAAAACTAATCCCATCTGGATTATATCTCCTCTCAGGTATTTCCATATCTAATCTTGAAGAATTACTTACTCAGTTTTGGAGGAAGAGGAGAATGGTGAGGAAAAGGAGAGAATAGCTTAAAATTGGGTTTTGTCTCCTCAAAAAATATCTTTAGCCACATCAGCTTACTTCTCCTTTACATTGCAGTTTCACTGCATATTCTGTTTTACAAGCTGGTTTCTCTGCCAGAATTAATCATTTGCAATCCCCCAACATAAGGAAAAATCTGCTCCCAGAACATCCTTGTTGCATCCTGAACATGGCTGAGGCCATGCATACCCTACGTGTGGCAGACAAAGGCTTTGTAGTCCATGGCTTGGTAGTTACACACTTTGAACTGCCTCCCTGTCTATAAACCTTTTTAGGGCAGTGAGAAAATCTGCCCAGATGTGCTAGTAGTTGTGCACAAATGCCACATTTCTTAGAATCACCCAACAGATTTTGTTTCTTTGTGCAGAAAAAGGTTTGTACATACTGCTCCAAAAAGTGACGTTATCCTTTTACTGCATGACAAGTTGAAGCAAAAATCAAGGTAGGTATAATTGCCAGCACTCACACTGTGCTGGTCTTTCTCTGCATCAGAGAGTTTAAAAACACATACAGCACTGGCCCCTACAGATCTTGCCTTGCTCTAAGGATGTAAACACTGTGATGACACCAACCATAGTCAACTAAAAATGGTTGGATTTGCCATATTCCCCCAGCATCTCACAACTTCTGGGAAATATGGGAATCACACTAGCTCAGAATCACTTAGCACCATCACTGTCTTGGCATACAGCACATATCCAAATCCTTCCAGCTGTTTATAGGGCAGCAACCACTTGTTCCAAAGCAAAGATAACAGAGATACTTCCATAAGCCGTTAATACTTACAGAGGCTATATCTCACAGTGTCTGTAGTCAAAAGGAATCACGTATTTCCTGACAACCAGTGAAAAACTGAAGCTGGACTGCAAACAAATACCAGAAACAGTTATCTATTACTATATAAGAGTAAAACCACACTTCCCAGTGTTTAACTTTCTTTCCATCAGAACTTGTCTGAACTAAATTTAGATTTCACAAAAAGCAAGTTGGAAACTCACAACTGAGATGTCTTTAATAGCTAAGAAACATTTTTGTTTCAGGTCAAAGTATAACCAGTTTACGAGGTGATGAAGAAATGAGAAACAAATCCATCTCCTGTAGCTTGACTAATCAAATCCCAACTTCTCTAACAAACGTTCAAAGACTCAGAGAAACAACTTTCTAAGCTGTCACAAGCAGCAGTACATTAAATATATATGCATGTTCAAAGCCACTGGAAAAAGAATAAATAATTGTCCCTCCTACCAAGCACAGAAGCACCAAACTCATGCCGTTCAGCTTGCAAGACTGGTTACATTTTTAATAGAACATGGGATTTTTATGAGAGCAAAATCCAGATTTTAATTCTTTGTCTAATGTTTTGAGAGTCCAAGATGTAATGTGTTTGAGCTTTCGGCTTTAGCTCAATGGATAGCAGCCTACTTAAATCAAATCTGCGGTTTTCCTGTAATTCCCTGAATCCCAGAACTGGCATTCCGGTCACGGCAACGCGGCAGCACGGCGCAGACAGTTCACGAACTGAGAAGATACGCAACATGCATATCAGTTCAGAAGCTCCCCGGCTTCCAGATCTACATCCCAGCTACAGTGCATCGGACGATGGGGCACAGAGTGACCCCTGACACCTGTACAGCAGGAGAACCACCTGCAGAGCTGCCCCTAGGCAGGTGGCCGGGGCGGACAGCCCGGGCGGCAAGAGCTAGAGACAGCCCCGCAGCTCGGGGCTCCCCTCTCCCTCTTTCTCTCTGCTCGGTTCCCATTACGTGCCGAAACTTGGTAAGTGCTCTGACGGGCAGATCCCCCTCTTGAAGTATTTAGCATCTGAACATCCCATCCCTCCACAAAAAAAGCCAATTAGCGAATGCGCTGATTGAGCCGCGTAGCCTTTCATGAGCAGGTTGGCGAGGAGTTGACAGGAGAGGAGGAGGAGGAGGAGGAGGAGGAGAGGGAGGTACTCGTGCTAGAGCCCCTCGCAAGCACCTGAACCCAACGCGACTTTCCTTT
>VZTU01005850.1:28566-65831 GCA_013400835.1 Zapornia atra | reverse complement strand
CCCCTCTTCTCTCCCCCCTCCCCCTTCCCGAATCCTCAGACCTCAGCAAGGTAGAGAGCCCGTCGGCAGCGCTGCCGCCGAGGCGGGCGGCACGCAAAGTCCTCCGGCTGCTGCGGGAGAGGGAGAGAACAGCGTCCGTCGGCCCGAGCCGGAGCGAAGAGACTGCAGCCGCTCGGGGTCCCAGCTTATCCCAAACTGACGGGATGTTTTGCCCCTGAGATCCACATGATGTGACACAGGCAGCACAGAGCTGTAGCTGTTCCTGGATCACTGGGGAAAAAAAAATCTCCACCCTGGACTCCACAGGGCTGGGGGGAGGGGGGAACCAAACCACAAACAAAAAAACCCATAAAACAAACCCCTTTATCTCCACCATGTAAACTGGTGTGCTCTGAGTACTTCTTAAGAGTTCATAGGATACAAGAATGCTAAGCAGTTAGCTTCTGTACCGCCACACCGGTGGTTACCAGAGCCTTTCCAGATTCCCTTCTCCATAGATAAATAACCTTTAGTACTTGCTCCTGGCACAGAGAGCCTTGTAACTTTCTCCTCAGCCTATGCAGCTGCAGCACTCACTACTTGCCAATCCACATTACACTTGAACAGGCAGAAGTTGGAATCTGGCTGCTCAGGTTGTATTTGAATAGCTGTTCCTCATCCCTTCATGAAATAAAGGAGTGGGTGGAAACATCTGTACAGCAATAATCCATCCTTGCTGCCATAATGAGTTTCTCTGTGGCTACTGAACACTGGTCTGTGCAGCAGTAAGAGGAGGCAATGAAGACCCCGATGCCATGGTTGCTTTTCTAAGCATTAGATTCCACATCAGCTTAGAGCTGATACAAAGCGACGCAGCTGCAGCGTGGCCCCATCTCTTGGGACAGCAAGCTGATTCAGAGAACACTACCACTGAAAAACCCATGAGAGCAACCAGACCACATCCCTGAAACAGCTCATGGAGAGCAGGACCACAGCAGCCTTGACTCTGCTTGGGCAGGTTTCTACTGAAACCAGTTCAGATGTTCCCTGCTCAGTGCACAGCAGGAAAAGCCAGAGTCCTTTTAACTTTGCTTAATTAAGGCTGTGAATGATCCACACAGATCCCAGACAGTTACACTGGTACAACTAGAAAAAGAAGCCAAAGGCAGCAGTGTACAGGCCATTTAAACCAGCTTTTCCAGTACCTGAGGCATTTGTGGAATAATAACAGCCAGAGCAGAGGACAGGTGCTTGACACGTGGTGGGTGCCTTCATGCTTCTCCAGGACCCACACAGAGAGCTCTCAAAATGGATCACCTGTAGTGAAGACCTGTACACCTCAGTTTTGCATTTCCAGGCACAGAACAATGCTGTCCCACAAGCAGGGGCTGATGCTGTATCCAAGAAGACCGACCTCTGGCTTCATTAAACGCAGAATTAGGAGACCGCTGCACTACCAGGAGTATAATGTATTTCATGTGAATGAAACAGATGCCAGACTCAAATCAATCACAAGTTTGCTGTTTATTAATCATCCTTGCACAGTTTTACTTCTTGAAATGTAATTCACAGGCCCATACGAATAATCTGAGTATGGTTTGAGTAATTTTATTGAAAGTAAAATATCTAAAATTAGCCACTGTAAGCAAGTCCTTTTATTGTCATGTTGCTGTAGCCAACACCCTGAACTTCTGGGACAGCAATCTAGAGGAAAAAAAGAAGTTAGATACTCTTTTTTAAAACCCTTTAGGAGATGAAGGCGACTATAACTGCTTAGTAAGTTTTAACCAGTTAGCAAACCATGGCTGTTTAAATATATATATAAATGTTAAAAAATCCAGTGCAATGCCTTTAGAGATGTGAAATGTATATTACAGGCTTTGTAATAGAACTATCATGTTATTTATACTTTGCAGACCACAAATTTATCATGGACCCAGCATTGTTAACTACCCAGGAGTTACATGTCTGACAGTTTCATTAAATTGAGTGAAACTTTGGCCTCACACTTATCAGTCCAGTTATATTTATCAATTTGTCTTTCCCTTTTTTAATTAAGATTTGTTAGCTTTTCCTGTGGGAGGATATCCACACACAAAGCTGTTGTTTATGTCTCTCAGGTGCTTCACTTTGGGCTTTTGAAATCCGTGAGGATGAATATCCTTTCATTCACTGGTGGTGTAGACTCCAACACAAAATATTTAAGATATTTTACAGTTAAATCCTAACTTTTAGTTCATTTATGAAATAGGAACGCACTCTGCCTTTTTTAAAGTGTGTGAAGTGGAAGATGTGCAGGCTTTGTAGCCTCAAGATCTCTAGACCATTAAATTCCAAGTGGTTTTTTGTGCTTGAAGATCTTGGAGGATCTGGAACAGCACCTGCCTAGAGGACACCTCCAGTATAATGGGAATTAAACTCAGGTCCCATCCTAGCATTTTATCCACGTGCTCTCCCATTTTCCCCAAGGCAGCTGCTCCCACCAGCTCTAGTTCCTCTTCTAAGGAACCAAAACTATCCTTAGACTGTAGCTCTGTAACTGCAGTCCATGCACAGCAGGAGGCTCAGAGGCCACTCCACCCCTGTGCCATGTGGATGCTGTTTGAAGAGCTGAGCAAGCTCCTACACACATGGAAAGGGGACAGGAGCTGTAACTGCTGCTGCAGCCACCGATGGCAGCTGGCAAGAAAATGAGAGTTGGGGGATGGCTGCTCTGCACCTGACAAGACCTGGCCCGAAGGCAGAAGTTACTAAGAGCTTCAGTCAGATGGGAGTAAGGTATCCTGTACTGTAGTTCTGGCTTGGAGACTGGTACTTTCTATGTCTGTAATCAACTTATTTTTATTCTGCTGCCTTCTTTCCTCCATCCATGATATAGGGGCAGTAGTACTCACAGTATGTTACAAATTTTGGTAGAGCACATATTGTAACTCAGCCCCAGCACGAGACAGCTGGCTTGCCAGCGGCCCACGAGTCCTCAGCCATCAGGCAGCTGCATTTTTCTTAGGTTTTCCATTTGGGATAAGTACCTGTAATGCCTGGAACACGTTTGTAGAGCCTTTTTATGATCTGCCAAGTCATCTGGTCTTCACTGGGCAGTAACCAGCACCAGGCAGTGTTGGCTGGTGTACGATACTCAGAACCTCACACTAAATCTCCTCTGGATCTTAAATAATTTCAGAAATAGTTATCTGAAAGTTCTCTGCCCACATTCTAGGAAAATCTATATAGCTGGAGAGGTTTTGTTCTGCATAAGACAAAACAGAAAGAAAAAAGTGTGATGCACTCCAGAGTCAGGCCATGAACCCATACGCGCTCTCGCAGAATAGCCTGTGCCACAGGATGACTGCCTCATACCCTGATGGACAGGAGCTGGGTATGTTTGATGAGTGGAAGAACAAGGTTAAATTTGTTGCTGGCCCTTAGGTAGTGTGGGATTGAAAATGTAGCAGGGAGATCTGTCGGGAGCTGATGCAAAGGACTAACCCTGTGCTTCCAGTCAGCCATGGATGACCTTAGTTCCTTGTAAAATAAAGGGTATTTTGTCCTATATTTGTAGATAATTACTTATGTAACTGACTTTCCCACTGGCATCACTGAAGATTCCATTTTCTTACAGACTTCCACTTCACTCATGCAGTGCTAATAGGATCAAAGTCTCCTACCCATGTGTTCTGCAGTATTCAAGAATAAAATGGTATACATCATGCTAGATTTTTATGGTTGAGAGCCTTGTGTGACATCTCTCATTTGACATATTTACATTTTTCAAATGTAAAATCAAGATTTAAAAAGAAAACACCCAAAGAAAAACCAGAAATGGAAATCAAAATAATGGAATATACCCACGTTGTTTCTACATTGAAAATGTGCTGATGGAACCATCATTTTACTCTCATCATCCACCTCTGTTGCATTGATGTTCCATGAGGACATTGCTGGGACACTCCTGATCATTCACCTGAATGATTTCACCATAGCTTTCACCAGCTGAGGATCTGTCTCTGCCAATGAAGCACATGAGGAGGCATCTGGCATCTGAGGTGATGATTTTAAGAAGTGAATTAAGTAGACTATAATAGGTAAAAATCCATTATTCAAGATAAAACAAAAGTATCCTCTTCCCTTGGAGGCATTTCAGTGATCCTAAAGTCAGGAATCTGAATTATCACTTCTAGACTTTCCTCTTGTGCCCCAATCATACACAAAAAATCAAAGATAGCAACATCAGGCTATCATCATCATATTTTAGCAACTGTTTGGGTAAATATTTTTAATTATTTAGAGGGCAAATTAAAGGTAATGAGATGCAAGAATGCAAAAGTCTACTTTGTCATAGAGAAATAACATTCCTTGTGCAGACTAGGTTCAAGAGAAACTCTTCTCCAGACTACCTGCCAAACTCTGTCCATAAATTTCTAGCATAAAAACAATGGTTGCTAGACTACTCTGTCAGTAAATATAAGTGATTTTAAACATTTTTTTTTCTTTGTTATGTGGGTAAAATTAAAGTGTTCTCTTGATCCCAAGCATTATGTTCCACAGCTTTCTAATGCTTTCTTTAGCAAGCTCAAATAGCAAAAATAGAAGATGCACATTTCCCATGATGGCTAATCACAGTTTTCTCTCCTAAACTTACTAGTTTGGAAAGCTCTGTGCCATCAAACTTAAGGTACCACCTCGTTTTAGGATACACCTGTGGGGTTACAGAAATGAATACAATTACACAGTGACATCAGCAAGAGTGCAGGTTGTGTATTTAAATATTCAGTGCTCTTTATTAGGTTCATGCTGTCATTCTTCAACTAAATGTTTTATCAGACTTGTATATAAACATGTGAAATGAGACCTACTGGATCCTTGGACATCAAGGGTTCCATAGGTCTATATGCATATGCACTTACCTTCTCCGTAAGAACCCAGCAGGTCAAAGGAAGTGATCCTCCCCCTCTACTCTGCGTTGGTCAGGCCCCACCTGGAGTACTGTGTCCAGTTCTGGGCTCCCTGGTATAAAAAAGACAGGGATCTTCTGGAGAGAGTCCAGAGAAGAGCAACAAAGTTGATTAGGGGTCTGGAACATCTCCGGTATGAGGAAAGGCTGAGTGAGCTAGGTCTGTTCAGCCTGGAAAAAAGAAGACTTAGAGGGGACCTGATTAGTGTTTATAAATATCTTAGACATGGGATGCAGGGGGAATTGGCCAGCCCCTTTTCAGTGGTCTGTGGGGACAGGACTAGGGGCAATGGCTGTAAACTGGAGCACAGGAAGTTCCGCACCAACATGGGGAAGAACTTTTTCCCAGTGAGGGTGACAGAGCCCTGGCACAGGCTGCCCAGGGGGGTGGTGGAGTCTCCTTCTCTGGAGATATTCAAGTCTCGTCTGGACGCCTATCCATGTAATATGAGCTAGGGAGCTGCTTTGGCAGGGGGGTTGGATCCGATGATCTCTTGAGGTCCCTTCCAACCCCTACGATTCTGTGATTCTGTGATTCTGTAACCCAGGATGAACGTTGATATCATCATCACAGGCAGTCATGCAAAATGTGTTAATTCTAAGCTCAATATTTATTCATACAGAGAGATGTTATTGTTTAAAGACTACAATATAACATTGTTTAAAGTGGAATGAAAAGACCTATAGGTACTTAATCCTTCTTAGTGGGAAAAAATTGCCCTTCTTATCACAGCAGAGGGTTGTGTATGACAAAACATTCTGCGAGTGGATCACTTGGTGTGGATCTTTCAACAATGCCTATTTTTTCTTGATTAGAAGAATGTGGAAAGCTGCTGAAACATGTAGTTGAGAAACTGAAGACTTTTGGTTGCTACAAATAAATTTAGAAAGTTAGGTCTTTCAAAGCACAGTTTAAGCATCGAAAGATTAATCGAGCAGCCTGATAGATTTAAAAACCCCACACAAACAAACAAAAACAACTGCAAAAAAATGACACCTTAAAAGAAAAAGCAGTAGATAAGCATTGGAAGAAATGGAATGTGTGTGCCTACAAAAGGTATTCTTAAAAACTGTTCTTGTCTATTGGTACACGTCAACACAGTTTGGAAATATGACTGCACTCATCAATAGCCTTCAAATAGCATAATCTAGAAAGGTATCAGTGAGAAAATGGATTATGACCTCAAAAGCATTTCCTGCAGTAGTTCAAAGGGGCAGATATTTTGCTGATACAAAATACTGCAATAAAATTTTGTTGGGCACTTGCTCAAAAGTTGCCCTGTTTTGTTGCTGAAGATGTTGCTAAAAATCTGCCAATTAGTAGTGAAATATTTGTGCAAGGTAATGCTAGTGTCATAAAAGGCATCAGTTTTGTTATAATACAGGAAGTTAGAGACTGATAATGATTTTTTTTTCCACAGAAAAAAATGTTAGGTAAGAAGAAAGGGCTCCATGTTCATAAATCTAATTTATTCTTTATTATGAAAATTATTTACCATAAAGAAAACTAAAAAAAATAAGGCTAACCTGCAGTCACATACACAGAAAAGTCTAACCTCTTCGCTCAGTTTTCATGAAGATACCAACATTTTGTAATAATTTGTTAAAACAATTTAACAATCATGTGCACTCATACTTGAAGTTGGATCTAAATATAAACAGAATTTCAGACATATAAAATAGCAATGGTTTAAGAAAAATATTCATCACACGCATTCATCGCACTTTTTTTTCCCTTAAAATGCAATTTTAAAAATCAAAATCACCTACATATCCATTATTAAATAAATCAGTAAATGTATCTATGAATCTAGGCCTGTTATCCCTATTTAATCCAGCTATGGGCAGCCAGACTAAATAGAGCTTATCTTCCTTAAGAGGAAAAGATTCCTCAGCCTTAGTGTAAATGCTCTCCTAATCAGACTGGTTTAGTAATTACCCGATACCTGTAAAAATCAATGAAGAAGCTTGAATCCATAACAAAATTCAAGTTGATCATTGAGGCCAAGTAAAACATCACAGTCCTCCATCATGGGATTTTTGGCTCAACTGCTGCTTGTACTGTTGAATTTGAGCTGTTTTGGTATTGCTAATATCAGTGGACATTGATCTGTTCACACAGGGCTGGTGGCCTCTGAGCTAAGGTTCTTTTCTTCCAACACAATTAGCCTTTTAGGGGGGTGTCCCTCCAACAGGTCTTGCTCCACCACCCCCCCTTCAGCTATGAGGGGCTATCTAACAGAAAGCAGAGACCTAGACACCGCTGGATGGTTTTGATATTCAAAACCAGCCCTGGACTTGGATGGATTTAAATGAGTGGTACAACACTGCTATGCCTTTGATATCAGTGCTCTGGCTGCCTTTATTGCTGACTCTTTTCTCATTGCTTTTTTGGATTCCAGTAGGAAATACCATTGTACAGCTTCCTCTCCAGTGCTGAACACATGATACTGTGCAATACAGTTCACTACTGCACAGGAACTACCACTTTTTTTCCATTTTCCAACTCCTGGCTGCTCTTCTAAGTAAGATCTCTGCCATGGTTTAACCCCAGCCAACAACTAAGTACCAGGGAGCCACTTCGCTCACACCCCCCAAGCACCCTTGACAGAATAGGAAGAGCCAGCTTCATTTTGCTTTTATAGAAGACAATCATCATGAGTGGCAGTTTTAAAGAGTTCTGTGATTATCCATGAACCATTGCTGGAAGCCATCTAACCTCCAGCCTGATACTCTGTAAAGCAGCATAAAGGATAATACGGATTTAGTCTCCAGAACAACTAAAATCCTAAGGCTCCCTACAAAAGGACACGAGTCACATGTATCCAAGTGCATTAGCTTCTGAAAAGCTCTGTCAGCATCTGCCTTGGGTTTTGAGAGAAACAGCCATGGAAGCCTTTTAGCCACCACTGCTCTTTCCTGCTATTTCTACGGGAATCTGGGGAAGAGGGAACCCAAGGCTTTTGTGCTCATCTCTTTTTCCCATTCAAGTTGAGAAATTATATTAATATCTCATCTGCTTACAAACTTGTATCACATACAACATGAAGAAAAGCAGCACAGGCTAATGAAAGATTAAAAATGCTTTACTATAATGAAGTTGGTTTTAATCTCAGCCTGTTACTAAAACGTGCTGTTAGTATTCTTTTGTCACTTAAGGCATTGACTGGAACCATTAAAAATAAAAATTGTACCAAAAATGAAGAATTATAGGGGTGGGGGGGGTGGTGGGCAAGACATTAGAGAAAGAGAAAGAACAATGCTGCAGGGAAGGGAATCACAGAAGGGTGGGAGTTGGAAAGGACCTCTGGAGATCATCTACTCCAACCTTCTACCAAAGCAGGATCACCTCAAGCAGGTTGCGCAGGATTGTGTCCAGGCATGTTTTTCATATCCCCAGAGAAGGAGACTCCACAGCCTCTCTGGGCAGCCTGTCCCAGGGCTCTGTCACCCTCAGAGTGAAGAAGTTTTTCCTCATGTTGAGATGGAACTTCTTGTGTTCCAGTTTGTGCCCTTTTCCTCTTGTCCTGTCGCTGGGCACCACTGAAAAGAATCTGGCCCCATTCTCTTGACACCCACCCTTTAGATATTTATGAGGACTGGTAAATTCCCCTCTCAGTCTTCTCCAGGCTAAACAGCCCCATCTCTCCCAGCCTTTCCTCATACCAGAGATGCTCCAGTCCTCCAGTCACCCCCACAGCCCTCTGCTGGACTGTCTCCAGTAGTTCCCTGTCTTTCCTGAACTGGGGAGCCCAGAACTGGACACAGGATTCCAGATGTGGCCTCACCAGGGCAGAGTAAAAGGGGAGAAGAACCTCCCCCAACCTGCTGGCCACACTCTTCAGGATACCATTGGCTTTCTTGGCCACATGAGGACACATTGCTGTCTCATGGAGAGTTTGCTGTGCACCAGGACTCCCAGGTCCTTGTATGTAGACCTTCTTCTCAGCAGCTCTACCCCTAACCTGTACTGGTGCTTGGGGTTATTCCTCCCCAGATGCAGGACCCAGCATTTGCCCTTGTTGAATTTCATTTGGTTCCTCTTGACCAAATTGTCTAGTCTGTCTAGGTCTCACTGAATGGCAGTGCAGCTTTCTGGTGTGTCCACCACTCCTCCCAAGTGATGTCTTCTTCTTAATCCAAAACATAATGATTTTATTCCAGTTTTATTCAGGCAAATCTCCCCTTGACAAACCAGAAAGAGGGGTTTGTCCTTGTTGCTTAAAGAAAAGTAGACAACTGCAACTAATTTCATAGACACAGAGACTCCATCAATCAGTGTTATCCAGTGTCAAAACAGAGCAGTGTGTCAAACAGTTGCATCTGTATGCTTCATGCATAAAAGCAGCATTTTGAAATTAAGATATTGATTTGTTTTCTCCTTGGCCAGGAGCCAGTGACCTCTGTGGTGCTGTCAATCTTGGATCTATTTCTCACTTCAGTGTCTTTGGAATTGCTGCCTTGGTCAATGCATGCCCTATACAGTTACTGTGTAAGTAATGCCCTATACAGTTACTGTGTAAGTAATGCCATGCTGAACTTGTATTATCATTCTTAAGCAGCCATACCTGACTAAACACCCCCGATGAGAAAAATTACTTAACAAATTTTACTGTCTATAGCAGCATATAGGATTTTTACTAAAGCAATTGATGCAGGGCATTCATAACGAGCAGGACCATATATACCTGCAGGAGACAATTCTGTTTGCTAAACTGTGCTAATTAAGATTATGGAGAGCATTGTCCCCTTTTCATTTACTACCAGGCAGCATAGGAACATTTCGCTTTGATTGAGCAGGAGCTTCTGGAGCACAGTCCCATCTGCTCCTTGTGGATGCTAAAGTTGGTGTGTTGGTCCCACGGTTATCTCTGGGGTTGTTTCATGGGATCATGAAAGAGGAGGTGCTTGAGCTATTGTTAGCTATTGCTTTCATACTCTTCTTTCAGAGCTGGTTGGCACTGTAGAGCTTCTTAAGGCTGGCACCTCCTTGTCACTCAGTGTCCTCACTCACACTGAGATACAGAGCACTGACACCTCAGGCACAGCATCAACTCACATAAAGGCTGTTATTTTCAAACCTACACACTCACATTTGTAAGTTTGCATTGTAAAGACTCTGTTCAAGACCTTCCCCCCGCTTCCCCCCTCCCAAAAAAAAAACCCAACCTTAAACAGTGAATCTCTTTTCACTACTGCCCCTCATTTCCACCAATATGCAAATTTCCACCCAAGTGAGGAAGATGACTGCACAGTGAAGAAGGTTCCCACTAAATATCTGCCTTTCAACTGTCATCCTAACGTAGACGTTCTCATTTGCCTGGTGTTACCGAAGCACGTTACTGTGCACAGCCCTTCACTGAAAGGGGTTCGAAGATCCCATTTTCACAGAATCACAGAATCATAGGGGTTGGAAGGGACCTCCAGAGATCATCAGGTCTAACCCCCCTGCCAAAGCAGGCTCCTTGGACATATTGCACAGGTAGACGTCCAAATGGGTCTTGAACATCTCCAGAAAAGAAAACTCCACAACCCCCCTGGGCAGCCTGTCCCAGGGCTCTGTCACCCTCACTGGGAAAAAGTTCTTCCCCATGTTGGTGCGGAACTTCCTGTGCTCCAACTTGAGGCCACTGCCCCTTGGTCTGTCCCCACAGACCACTGAAAAGAGGCTGACCATTTCCCCCTGTGTCCCACACTTGAGATATTTATAAATGTTGACCAGATCCCCTCTCACTCTTCTCAAGGCTGAACAGTCCCAGTTCTTTCAGCCTGTCCTCATAGGGAAGACGCTCCAGTCCCTTAATCATCTTTGCAGGCCTCCACTGTACTCTCTCCAGGAGACCCCTGTCTTTTTTGCCCAGAACTGGATACAGTAGTCCAGGTGGGGTCTGACCAGGGAAGAGGGGGAGGATCACCTCCTTTGACCTGCTGGCCACGCTCTTTTTAATGCACCCCAGGATCCCATTGGCCTTCTTGGCCAACAAGGCACACTGCTGGCTCATGGCCAACCTGTCATCTACCTGGACCCCCAGGTCCTTCTCCCCAGAGCAAGTTCTCAATACCAAGGGAATGAAGCATTTTCATGGCAATCTTCATCTATGTCAAGTTTCACACCCTCAAAAGGATATTATAAAGTGCTAAAAATACATACAAAGTCTTCAGAGAAATTCTAGCCAGTAACCAGCTCCATAACATACTGAAAAAAGTTATAGTATTGCCTGGGACAGAAGAAAAATTTTCTGAGTATATTCAGCAACTGCTTATGTTCTCTGAACTCTGACTTGCAGAGAAAAAAAAATCTTACCTGGTAAGAATGTGGTGACAAGCAACAATAAAGTACCCCCTATCTCCTTGTAATGTTTTATGGCTCAGTTCTTATGTATCTCTAAATGGCATTTTGATAAGTTAAAGAAACATGCTTCTCTAACTTACATCTATAAAAGTATCATTGAATTTAAAAGTGGTTTTAGTATAGCTGAAGATACAAGTCACCCAGGATGCTCAGGGCTTATTTGACCTACAGATGAAGAACAGATTTGAAAAGCAGCCAGAAAGAGACCGTGAACCTCTAAGGCAGTGACATCTCCCCTCTGTGGTCTGGAGAATAAAAACTGTGATCCTTAAGGACAGATGTTAAGATGAAAAACGGTATTAGCTGTGATTCCTGAGCCCTGTCCCCTTCACTCAACTGATGTATTCAAACGGTTCTGCCACAGGAGGAAAACTTTCTGGGGTAGTTTTCCCTCACAGGCCTCCCACTGCTCTTCCCCAGCAGAGCCAGAAGTGCTCTGAGCTGCCGCTGCCCTTTTCTTTCTCCAGCAGCTCCCTTCAGCTGCTCATGGCATTGCAATAGGGAGGAATTTGTCTTAATTTAAAAAAAAAAAAAAACAAAAATAAAAAAAAAAAAACCAAGCCCTTCTGTTATGTCTGCAAAGCTTTTGGTACACTCGGATCACACTTTCAAGTGTTCCCCTGGCATCACAAGAGCTAGCAGTGCACATTACAAAAAGCTGAGGGTCTCAGAGATCATCTGGGTCCAAGAGCTCAGGCTTTGGCTGCAACAGCAAACATCATTAACAATACCCTGGGTGTCAGCAACTACAAGGAGTGAAGCCTTTGTCCCAGGCACGTTCTTGTCTCTTCCCCTAGCAGCATCATCTGCAAGGGGAGGGGGAAAGCTGGGCATATCACCTGGTGGGTTCTTCACCAGAATAGGAAGGAATATTTTTTGCCTATGAATTTCAAGAAGTATTTATTTTCTTGGTCAGAAGTGGCTGTTCCTTTCTCTGCAACTTCCTCAACATATATACATCAACAAAATACATCATTCTACTGCTTCAAAATACCGAGGGATTATGAGGCACTTGTCTAAAGACTATTGCTAAATTATTTCCTTCAGTAAGCAAAAGCAGATTTTTTTCATTATGCTGGAGGAAACAGGGTAGGGACCTATGCCACAACTGTCAGGAGGAAAGCACCACACCTATTCTAACCCAAAGAAAGGAAAACCCAAAGGGATAACATTTGCGAGCAACAGCTGAATCACAGAATCACAAGGTTGGAAAAGACCTTTAAGGTCATCAAGTCCAACCATTCCCGGCCTAAGCTCAACCATATCCCTAAGTACCTCATCTCCCCTTTTTTTAAACACATCCAGGGAAAGTGACTCAACCCCCTCCCTGGGCAGCCTGTTCCAGGCCCTGACAATTCTTTCAGTAAAATTTTTTTTCTAATGTCTAATCTGACCCTGCCCTGGCACAGCTTTGTGCCGTTTCCCCTTGTCCTATCTGCTGTTACTCATCTGAAGAGACCATCTCCCACCTCTCTACAACCTCCCTTCAGGTAGTTGTAGGTGGTGATAAGGTCTCCCCTCAGCCTCCTCTTCTCCAGACTAAATATCCCCAGCTCCCTGAGCCATTCCTCATATGATTTGCTGTCCAGCCCCTTCACCAGCCTGGTTGCCCTTCTCTGGACTCACTCGAGGACCTCAGTGTCCTTCTTATGGTGAGGAGCCCAGAACTGGACACAGCACTCGAGGTGCGGCCTCACCCATGTCGAGTACAGGGGCACAATCACCTCCCTAGACCTACTGGCCACACTATTTTTGATGCAAGCCAGGATGCCATTGGTCTTCCTGGCCACCTGGGCACACTGCTGACTCATATTCAGCCTGCAATCAACCAGCACCCCCAGGTCCTTCTCTGCCTGACAGCTCGCCAGCCAGTCTTCCCCAAGCCTGTAGCACTGCATGGGGTTGTTATGTCCTATGTGCAGCACTCTACACTTGGCCTTGTTAAACTTCATCCCATTGGTCTCAGCAATGATTTATACTCTGCTATGGTATCTAAGGAATCTTAGTATCTAAGGAACATTTTTAAACCATGTTTTACTTTTTCAGCTACCACTAAAGCAATTAGCAAAACTCATTAGCCAACTGACATTTTACAAATTAATGATTTGCTCCTGTAAACTGATGGAAATGTATAGTAAATAAATCTTGATTTAATCAGGATCAGGAAGTCACTCAGTCCTGGAATATGCTTAATCAGCATTCATGGCTTTAGAAACAGACATGTTGAGAAAATTACAAGCTCCTGTTCCAGTCTAGTTTTACTCTACAGAAGTAATATTGTCTGTGAAGTTATTCAACATTAATTTTGAAAAGCATCAAACATTAAGATTTCAAGTTACTGAAATAATGGCAACGTGCATATGAAGAAAGGCTGAAGTTCTCTCAGTGAATTTCTATTACTACAAACATTTTTATATTTCAATAATCTCAGAAATAATCCCTTATCTCACTGGAATAAGAGTAGAGTAAGTGAAAACATCCAGGAGTCTCTGTTGTACCCATTGCAAAGCAGAGACCTGACTTTTGATACCTGGGTAGATGTCACTTTGAGTGTAGACAGCTCTGTGTCGCAGTAGATACTGAATTAGAAGATGATGAGCTTTAAAATTAAATCTTTTTTAAAGTAAAGGTGAAAACCTGGTTTTATATTTTGTGTCTATCCTTGGGAACAAAGTTGAAGAGAACCTCTGTCCCCGTTGATCTGAGTGTAGCCGTGATCATACCAGATATGACTCCATTCTCCTCCAAGCAGTCTCACTGACAGGGTGGCTACTCTCAGAAAGGCAGTCATACTTGCAATTTACAGCTGAATAATAATAGAAATGTTGTTTTTGTGATTTAGTCAGCAGAGAGAAAAGTTACTTTCCATCATTAAGCAAGCATTGGTAAATCACTGAGCTTCTCAGGTTGTATGACTGTTGGGACCACAGGTTTAAATAGTGACAGCCATCAGAATTATTTATTTTTTTTTCATTTTCATCATACTCTTTGTACCCTGGCTTCCTCCTCGAGGCATAGGTATTTGCCACTCACACTAATGCTTTGACAGAGTGTTTCTCACAACCTAAACTGATTGACTTAATGTACCTTTTTACCTTAAATACGCTACACATAAATGGCGCTGTGTTACACATGGACAGAGTACCTATGTGACAACAGCTCAAAGTACAACCTACACAGTGGGACCCACACAGGCCGTGGGTATTGAGCAGTATTTCTGCTGCCCGGGAACTCTGTCAACAAATCCAAACACCAAAAGTGAGAATTCTCCCATTTTTCTACTGACACCTTGCCTATTCCTTCTGGAGCAGCACACAGTGTACGAGCTGCCACAGAGCTGTGGTCCTAAACTTAGCTTAGGGCCCTTCCCCGGCCCGAGGATAGGCATACCATGCCAAGAGGAATCCCAAGCTACTTAGTAACCAAAGCAGGGACTGAGGTTTTTAAAGGCACATTAACCAAGAACACATCATCCTCCTTGTGGAAATGTCAGCGTTTCGAGACACATGTCACTAGAGAACTTGTATCTGAGCAAAACTTAAGAGTCAAAAAGGAAGGTGAATCCGTGCCCATTTCCCTTGTTCACTTCAAGTCTTGAATCCTTGGTGTCAGCAGTATTTATCTATGGTGTGAAGGATAATAAAGAGTGCTACTTGGCTTTCTAGGTAAGGACTTGGTGGGGGACAAACAGATCTCCAACTGTCCTATTGATAAGTTTCTAATTATAGAACTGAGCTCTCCCTATGTTATTTCACCCCTGCTGCTTTTACCTGAAGTTTTGAATGAAACTGAAATGATGTCAGGAATGGCTAAAGCTGTCCTGGGAAAGGCAAGGCTGCTGCAGCTCCATGTTCTCAGCTTCAGCCCGCAGTGGGGTTTTCCCAGCAAGCACAGACACAGGCACACGCATATGATGTGTTATATGTGGCCAGCTGCACACAGATCAAACATCAGGCACACAAACGCCTGATCAGGATGAAGGTCTGTCAGTGGGAAACACTTGCAGCATGTATCTCTCCAGCAGCTGGCCTCGCACACTCAGGCTGCCTAGGTAGCTGATCCATGGACCCCAAGTCTCTGCAGCTGCTGACACACAAGCAACTCAAGCCCCAAGGGCAACAGCCCCTCTCTGCTTGCAGATGCAGACCTCCTCGGTCCTAAGTACACACAACACTCTAGAAGAACACTACGACTGCTGCAGCAGGTACCTTTAGATACTTGGTTTGCCCAGTAGCCGACCCTTGGACCCTTAATCTCCTCCCAGCTGCAGGTATCTATGCAGGTTAGCAGCCAATGCCCACAGACCTACTCCAGTTACTGGTACACAGGAGCCCTCCTGTTCACACCAACACACACACACACACGCACACACACGTTCTGCAGCCAGTCCTAGATCATCTTATCTCCAGCTGCTTTGCATACAGACACACACACACACACAGATGGGTCTCTTGGTTGACCTCCAGACCATGTGGTCTCCACTAAGTAGCAAGACCTCCAAGTCCCTCCAGTAGCCAGCTCCTCCAGTTGTGTCACACACAGAGGTTGATTGAGACTCCTAGAGGAGTTACCTGTAGAGATCCAACAGTCTTGGACCTCCTGGCACCTAGAGCATCCTACTCTGAGAAATAAATGTTAAAATGTGGTGTCTACTTACTGGTGAAACAGAACAGACATTTAGAAGCAGAAAGCACTAGATGGCAGCAGTGCTCAACTCGTCTGATTTATATATAAAAGTTGAGCCATCGCCTACATTCCACAATGCCATTTCTATGCATTTCCCAAGGCACCTGGGACAGGAATTCAATACCGAAGACAACACAGATACATCTCACAAATCTGTTGATAAAATACTCGGTAGGCTACAGCAGAATCAAGCAGTCTTCCAACTTCCCATTGCCATTAAAAAAACCCTAAACCATGAGGAGCCGCAATGTGACAGAACCACTAACTATATTGCTCAATACCAAGGATAAAAACATTGCATGAGCCTCACCAGATATACCTGGCATATACCATGCCTCTAGGATGGGGGCGAACAGGCTAACTGCCTTGCAGCCTCACCAGGGAAAGCCCAAGTGCCACCCCTCACCCTCAGCCACCAGGGACATGGTGCCTCAGGCCTGGCAGGTGCTGGTGGCCAAGTTGTGTCTGTGGCTCCGCTCAAGGGGCTACAAGGGCCACTGAAGTTGTAGTCACACACAACTGGCATACTCAATACATTTTTGGCCATGACATGAAACTGGCAAGAGGCACTATTGGGACACCAGCCTCATGTCCTGCAGCACCCCTGCAAGGGGCACAACCCCAGTGGTGGGGATCCAAAGGCATTTGTATACCTGGGGAAGGGTATTTTCTTTAGCCTGGATGCTTTCAAGAGCAGCCTCTCCCCAGTCTCCATCCCAGAAGAGCTAGAGGCCAAGGAAACTATTGTCAGCGCCACCACCTTTGTGCACGAGGTCAGGGTCTCAGTGGTGGTCAATGCCAGGCTCTACGCATATTTCAAGAGCCTTGACAAGCAGGTCCCATCAGTCAGAGTCCCATCCCCTGGGTCCAAACTCTCAGAAACCCATTGCTGCTACATGGGAACAGAACCCTAGCGCAAGGAGCTCAGCTGGATCCTTTCATCTCACACCAAGTACTCAGTCTCCAACTGCTACATCTTCCTTCTCACATGACAGGGTTTGCACATGTGCATGCACCAAGACCAGTACAAAAGAACAAGGAGGGCTGCTCGGGATCTAAAACTTCATCTCTTTTGCCATGACCAGCCTGCTGAATGACAGAAGTGCAGAGAATGGGGCAGAGAACACAGGAGGTGTCTATTTCAAATACAATGGTACCAAAAAAGGGTTGTTGGCAGGAATGTGTGTCAGGTTTCAGCACTGAGTCCAATCGTGTTGAACACTATGGGGGTTTGGCCCTAAATGTGATTCCTGGAGTGGCTGTGACCATTACGCATGGGCCCGGCCTTGGTCAGCAGTGGGTCGATCCATGTGCTTGCCTGATGCTTACTCTGTGCAGCCTAGGGGAAGCTTCTAGCTGCTTCTCACAAAAGCCACCCCTGCAGCCCCCCTCCTCAAGCAGAGAATGCCCAGCAGCCTGTAGAATTTCTAAATCCATTGGACTGATGGACATTTTATGTATTGAATTTGATAGACTTCTTTCTCATGAGACAGTAATAGCCAGTTAAAATTAAATCAACTACAATAGTGAGGAAATTGATGTTTTGTCTACAAGTTTGGCAGCAATTAATACTGCTTTTGCTATAAACTTTGAGAGTTATTTTAAAATCCTGCGAATTTGCAATATGTATTATTTGTAGGTATTTATTGCTAGTTGAGGCCTTATTCCATTACACAGAATATTTCTCTCAATCATACAACAGTTTCTGTTGTAATCTAAACTTAAATAGAAAGCTATGATCATTTTTCCTGTTTGGACACATGGAAGAGCTTAGGTTAAAAGTTAAGATGAGGTGACAAGTTCCAAAAACTCCACAGCTATAACAGCATTGCCAGAGCTCCTGAATTACACAGAATCACAGAATCATAGGGGTTGGAAGGGACCTCCAGAGATCATCGGATCCAACCCCCCTGCCAAAGCAGGCTCCCTAGCTCATATTACATAGAGAGGCATCCAGACGGGTCTTGAATATCTCCAGAGAAGGAGACTCTGCACCCCCCTGGGCAGCCTGTCCCAGAGCTCTGTCACCCTCACTGGGAAAAAGTTCTTCTGCGTGTTGGTGCGGAACTTCCTGCGCTCCAATTTACAGCCATTGCCCCTTGTCCTGTCCCCACAGTGTAACACTGAAGTTATTTTTACTATGATTATCACCAGTTTTGAGAAGGCAGATGGGAACTGATGCCGAAGACCAGAGAAGGCATGAGAACTTGCTATAACATCATAGTATATAAAATTGCTACGAGCAGTCTTTGTCCACAGAATATGTAAGAGTTTCCTCTCTTTTAGCTGTCGCCAACTAGAATAACTCCAGAAATTTGTGATTAACAGCCTGAACAGCAAGTTCAGTGGAGCTTCAAGCTGCATATGGACTTTTAAACATTTTTTGTGTGTGTGAAGGGGTATTACCTGTTGTCCCAGGGGCTCACCCTTGTGCTGCTCTGCTCAGGTTCTTCCTTTCCGCCTGAGACAAAGATGGGGACTCTTTATGAGACCCCATCCCTCTCCTTCCCACAGCTGCTCTAAACTTGCCCTGAAAGCAACTTAAGTTGAGGTTTTGTGCTGTTCAGGCACCAATTCACTTCCCCTACCTCCAGGTGTCATTCTTCTCTCATCTTCTCAAGCAGCTTGTAACAAATACTTCAGAAATGCAGCAGTTGGTACAAGCAGACCACCACTGGACACTGCCCTAAGTGACACATCCTAACAAAAGGTACAAGAATTCTGTAAACAGCATGCCAATATACACAGAGTATTAGTCATTCCACTTCTACATGCACAAGAACGCCGAGTAAGGGAGATTATTTTTGCTGCTTTATAGGAATTCAAAACACAGCAGCCTGACTGAATTACTAAAGAAAGCAGAGAAATAGCATGTAAATAAGCAATTTAGCTGCCATGCCATGGCTGCCATTTATTCATATATGCAATAGATTCAAGTATTCAAGATTTTGCTCTCACACTTACTTGATGTAAAGTGTTGAAGTCATCAGCTGCAGGGATGGAGATTCTCTCCACTCACAAACTGTGCTGTCATAAAGGTGGTATGCCATCTATGCTGCATTCACAGCCGACTTAAGACACTATAAAAGCTTATTGCTGCAGAACTGTGTTACACAAAATGGCCTTCCAATAGAGTATTTCACCAATTTTTGGTGAAGAAGCCTAGAATCACCTGAATTCCCACAGCACATGATGTAGTGCATGCCCTCAAGTATGAAACTGATGGCAGAATTCACATCATTTCAGGAACAGGTTTGTTGGTGACAGATCAAATCAAGGTTTGGGGTGGGTTTTTTCCAGTTTGTTTTTTGGTGGTGCTGGTGGTGGTTTTGTGTTTGCTTTTCTAAAGTCTCCTCAAGTACAGAATTATGCCTGGCTTTTAGGTAACACAAGACAAAATTATTCCCAAATTCCCCACCATGTCCAGAAATAAATTGGACCTCTTCCTTCTCACCAAAACCCCCAGCTTGGTAAGTTTCATTGCTTTACATTACCAAAGTAGTTAAAAAAAAATAAAATTCATTAAGAGCAAAGATCTCCTGAACACACTCATTTTTGAGGGCTTTCTTTTTTTAAGCTATCTGAAAGTAAGACGATTTTTTATCTACCCTGAGCTCTAACGTGGCTGTGACAGACATTAGGATGCTCTTGTGCCTTAGAGCAGGTTCAGAGGATCCTTCTGGAGTATCATTCTGCAAGTAGCAGAATTTCAGCCTTCACAAAGATACATACTGCCTCAGTAGCAAGGCCAGATTCATTTTAATTTCAGTACAACTGTTTTTCACCACCTCTACGGGTCAGCACTTGTGCACACATTTTCCATATGAGAATTTATTAAGGAGCCAGGCTTAGCTCTACCTCCACACTAGCACCTCTCCTAAGCAACCACATAATCATCTTCTGTTCTGACAGGCCAACAATCACATTTCAAACTCTTGTGAAGAGGTCCATGCTTTTTACACAGCATAACGTGCATGATCAGCAGCGCTCCCCAAAGGAACTGAAGTCAATTTAGAAATAAAACATGTTAATGGTTACAAAACAGTTACTCCTTGGAAACAGCATGACAGCAGTGTTTCGTAACAACAGTATGCCAAGCTCGTGGAGTTAGAACCACAGATACCACTTTCCAGTAAACAGCCTTACACTATGAAATGTCAGAGGCCTCAGTACTTTGGAATCACCATGTAACGAAAGAGAACAAAGCAGAGATCTCACTGAAGCACGAAAAGAAAGCTAGTCTGGTTTGTTGGGGAGGGCGGGGGGGGTTGCTACATGATGCTGTGTCAACAGCATAATCAAAGTCTGGCTCATTTGTAAGGTGCACGGTATGTCCTGCTGAGAGCTCTGCAGAACTCTTTGTACATACACACCAAGGGTTCCGAAAACACTCCTGTCTAGATACACAGGGGCACATCTCAGAACTGCATATTGCTCTTCCCACACTGAATAAAAACGTTACTACCATCTCTTTTTAGCCTCCTGCCACATCATTTGCTCACCATTATCCTGCAAACGTCCTCAAAAACCCAAAGAAGGGTCCATCTAGACACAGCATCCCCTTCAAGCCAAGCGTGTGTGTTACCACAGGTTTGTTTCCCTAGGTTGGCACTAACAGACATGGCAAGCCCTGGTTTCATCTGAAAGTACAGGTCACTGACAAGTAATACCCCACTCCAAACAGCGTGGCTTGGTAGCTTCGGTGGTTGGTCAGGCCTGCAGCAAGCCTGCCCTTCACAGCCGTGCAACCCTGAAATCAGAGATGTAATTTCTTACTGGTTTCTTCTGACAGGCTGCAAAGCAAAGCAGCTAAATCTACCGACCTGCATCTCACAAAGCTCTTGTGGAAACATCCTTTATCAGTTATGTAGCTTGTGCCGCTCCAGTGTCTGAAAGAGTCTTAAAAGTACACCAACCATGACTTAGAACATTGTGGCCTACAGCTGGAGAGCTGAATGGCATCAACAATGACCCTACAAGAAGGCAGAGACAGAAAGAGGACTGATGACTTATCTTAAGGCTCCAATGCCAAGAATCATTTAGAAAGATTACTTTCCCAGTCTGCCCAGCAGAGAAAAGAACTAACCCTCTGCAGCAACATATTCATTATTAGCAAATACTGAAGTATTCTACTCATTTATCAACAAGATCCACAGTAATATTAAGTGTGACTGTGAAGGGTGACATGTTGTGAATGGGCTCCCATGCTTTTCAGAAAGTTTTCAATCCCAGAGACAGTCATGCAGTATTACTGAACATGAGTAAAACTGGAAACCTTACCTAAAATGAAAGAAAGCATCTGAAGGCAGACAGGTACTGTTCATGAGCCAGTGCTGTCCTGTGAAGCAATTTCCTGCAGCCACGAGATGGAGCAGAGTCACAAGTCTCAGGTCTTTCCAGGTGCTCAATTTTCCTTGTAACTCAGCTAACCCATCACAAACCATAACTCCTAACTGGGTTTGCTGCACTTGATTCTTCACACAGCCTTCCCTACATTCAGCAGCTATTACTCAAACCAAAAATCCCCAGCACACAACAAGGAACTGAGCTTTCCCAGAGAGCTGCATTCCACATCGTACGGGGAAGCACTGGATTAGAACTCAAAGGGCAAATACAGCAGCCACCACAAGTTCCCATGGATGCCAACACCACATGGGGCAGCAGGACAAGAGCTGCACCAGAGCAGAGAGGGCCAGAAATGAAGACAGTACAGAATATATAAATACACACCACAGTATCAGCACCTGTAGATTGCTGCAGCTGTATAAAAGGCTTCAAGTCATACAGTGAATATGGTGTATGTTTTATTCTATTTACAGTACATTTGTTATAAATATAATACATTTCTTGAAAATCTTGAGTAGATTTTTTTTTTTAAAACAGATCAATTGTTATAGTTACATAATAAAGTAAGTGACAATTTAAATGACAAACTCATGGTTGTGAAATAGTGCATTCTGTGTTGAGATGAACAAATACTCAAACTGGTTGAAGAAATCGTTCTTTTTTTTCCTAAACACCTTAGGTGGGACTTGTATGCAAACCTGGAAAGGTCACCAGCTTCCATAAACATGGAAATTCCAAACAAAATTTTAAACTAAAGAAACAGAAACGGATTTGAGAGACCTTATTGAACTTCACAGTAAGGTTGGGGTTTATCATGACTAATGGCTTCAGACAGGAAAAAGCCAATGAGGGTTTCTTCCTGAACCATATCCTAATACAGCCACAAATATTTAACACACCATGCTGGAAGTTGTAACAGCAGTCAAGCTGCATTTCTGACAGGGCATAGACATACAAATATGTTCAGATCTGGAGTTAAAGAGTATGTTGTGTTATGAATATCTTAATTACCAGAGAAGAAATACATTATAAAAGGATAAAGGTATTTTCAGTCCAACGTGCGTTGCATTGAGAAACAAATTGACAAGTCTGAATATTTTGCTATTTTCTTTCCTACACAATCTTTAGTAACAAGTTAGATGTTTGAGGTGCTATTTCCAAAAACTGCAGCAAAATGTCAACCAGCAATATAAGAAAAGAATCCCATTTATTTTGTCTTTTAGTGTGATTTTTATTTCCAGGAAGTGGTCAGATATTATTGATGATAATCAGTGCAGGCATGGAGTTCTGCTGACTCGTTTCAAACAAAGTAACTTGGTCCACTAGCTTGGCAAATACTCTGGGGGTTCCAAGGTTATAGACACCTGTATGAACGAAGCAAGCTTTCAGCTGCAAGCTACAGACCTCTTGGCTTTTAAGTTGAAGCTTGTACTGCGTTTGCCCAAGCCATGTAAAAGATCCATGAATTTCCAGTGCTTCTGGGCTGAAAAAAGAAGGTAACAAGGTTATTTCTCTGCATTTGAAATATATATTAGTAGTTTACATGATTCTCCCCCAACCTCAAGTTCTCCTAAGATTCCAGGCCGCACTGTGTCTGTCACCAGCCGCTCACAGACATGTTCTTTATGCATTCTGAAGACTGCTTTTCAAGTCCCAAGCACAAGAGTAAAATCAGAGTGCATGTCTCTCAGAAATAACCAGAGGTACACACTGCTTCAGAGACACTGCATTACTAAGTTGGGGGGGAGGGGGTGTTGTTTTTTTCAAAGAGGTTTTAAGGCACATGACTACACTATCACTCCAAGGACATGACTTCAAATGCTGTTACAAAGACATGATCATCTTGTGAAAAGACCCCACGGAGTGAATAGCTTCCTAATCTTAACTGATAATAAAATGGACTTCAGTCTTCTGTCCTCTACCTCTGAATTTGTGTGTTAGGCTCTGGGCTTTTAATTTCTTACTTGCCTTGACGGACTGTTGGCAAGAAGCAAATGTTTCCCCATGACTAAGCCTACGTCAACATCTTCACAATCTGCACACACACCCCCAAAATGTTCAGTCAAGAGTCCCAGTCTATTTTTAGGTAAGCAGACCAAGAAGCATAAAGGCTACAGGGAGCCAGGACAATACACACAACAGGGCATCTCCTGAATTACACCAGTTAATTGCCTTGCTTTCAGAGAAGTTGAGGAATTAACAATGGTATATCATGGTATACTTCAAAGTCTCTCCTACAGAAACCCTTAGTAAAACATTCCACAGTGGTAACGTATCTGCACATACTACAGCTCCAAGCAAAAAGCCAGTCATACAGTCTGCTGATAAACCATGGGCAAGTCTTAAAAATACCAAAGGTTCTATAGCTCTTCATACTAAGACAAATTACAGGAGGAAGCACTTGATTAAACCTCAGAATTTTCTTCTACAAATGAGTATTTAAAAATAAAAACCCAAGACCATATATTTAAAGCAGCAAGGTTGCT
Organism: Zapornia atra; assembly: GCA_013400835.1. Taxonomy (NCBI): domain Eukaryota; kingdom Metazoa; phylum Chordata; class Aves; order Gruiformes; family Rallidae; genus Zapornia; species Zapornia atra. The sequence continues at coordinate 42,031 of VZTU01005850.1, read as the reverse complement.
GAAACTCACATTTCACTATTTCTAAAGTACTTCCACTTTCCTAGAAATTATCTGCAGAGTGTAACCATTCAAGTCACAATTCAAGTTCTTATCTTAGCAGCCATAAGAAGCAAAGTAAAACTGAGCACTGAATGATGACTCCCAGTTGACAGTATGTTAATTGCTTCCCACATGGAAGAAGCTACCCTTGGAAAAAATCCTATTCTAGACATTTCATAGTGAAAAAGTTACAGGACTCCCAAACCTAGGAAGAAGCATTCTCACAAAATATAGTTTTATTAACATTCACACATTACCTTGTTGTTTTATGCCTCAAATCAATCATCACATCTACAACAGCCTGGGAACAATTGGAAAGTAGGAGTGTGACAGGTACCAGGCAGAGGCTGTGAAGAAAAACAGTACTGTATTAAGGGGGGAAAGTCTTACTCTGGACAGTCTTCACTACACCCTTAAATAGCTAAAATACACTTCAAGTAATAAAATTAACAGGTAGTTGTCTATTATGCAACAGTCTGACAGTGTGCACAGCAAGGTCATCACTTACACTGACTATAGCTATTTACACGAAGAGTTATTGAGGCAAAACAGCACTGGCTCCACTGGGCCAAGTGAAGTCACCACTTTTCCTTTGGCCAGCTGAGAAGGTGAGCAGAGGCATAAACACCACCTTAGTTTACAGGAAATCTACTGTTATGACAAGAGACATGGGGCAACATGGTCCAGTCTGCTACCCTCTGAACCACTGTCAGCACATTTTGTCTAAATGCCTCTTGCAGTGCCTCCTGTAGAGGAATTGCTGGCACTTGGTCTACCATTTTAGCCAGAACAGTTCCTGAATGGAACAGACAGCACACACATTTGGTGTTAAACCTTTACCCTGAATAAAAATAACACAGTTAGTTGCTACTCTGCTTGTTCACAATTAGCATGGTTGTTTTTATAACTAACACTGAAGCAAGAAAGGGGAGTTGGAATTTGATGATCTTTAAGGTCCCTCCCAGCCCTAACTATTCTATGATTCTCTGAAGACAGACCCCAAGCTATTCACAGGCAGGTACACGAGCTGCCAAGTCTGAAACAGCCCTGTGTAGGCTGTAAATGATTTAGGTCACTAGAATTCTTTGCCATTGTTTACCAATTTAAATCATAGAATGGGCTGGGTTGGAAGGGACACTCTACATCATCAAGTTCCAACCCCCCTGCCATGGGCAGGGACACCTCTCACTAGACCAGGTTGCCCAAAGCCCCATCCAACCTGGCCTTGAACACTGCCAGAGAGGGGGCAGCCACCACCTCCCTGGGCAACCTGTGCCAGGGCCTCACCACCCTTGTAGAGAAGAATTTCTTCCTAATATCCAATCTAAATTGCCTCTTTCCAATTTAAAACCATTTCACCTTGTCCTATCACTACATGCCCTTCTAAAAAAGTCCCTTCCCAGCTTGCTTGCAGACCCCCTTCAGGTACTGGAAAGCCACTATAAGGTCTCCTCGGAGCCTTCTCCAGGCTGAACCAGCCCAACTCTCTCAGCCTGATATCTTGAACTTAACTCACAAGAAAAAAAAAAACAATTACCAACTATAATGAGAAGATACAAACTTGTTACTGGAATAATGCATGCTTTGGAACTGTCATTAAAATATCTTATAAGTCTTATAAAACATTTTAAAGTTACAATTTAGAAATCCCTTTCTTTAGGCAACTTACTTTAACTGTTTTAGAAGAAAGTATATCACAGCAGAGTTGTCAGATAAAACAACTCAAACCTAAATAGATATCTTTGTGTTTCAAGTACAATTTGTTTCATATCTGGAAATGAATCCAGAAAAATTTGTTCATATTTTCATTTTGAAGGGATTTTACAGGCTCCAACCAGTTCACTCCAGCAGCCTTTCTAACAGAGGTCTACCACAAGTAGACAAGCCCCAGTGATCCAAACTGTTACCACCTTTCCTTCTGACACAGATCAGAACCATGTGCAGCTAATCCTGGCAAAGTCAGGTGCTGTTGACCTAAGAATCCTTTTAAGTCAAAAGGACCTCTTGCTTTCTGTCTAGCTTCAAGGTAGTCACACTGCTTACTCTGACACCAAAACCACACACAGCATATTTATTTTTCTTTAAGTTTAGTAACTTCTCTAGTTAACATTATAACTGTGAACTGAGATAGTACAGCTCAATTCTCTATGTGAAGCTTTTATTTTATCCACGCAGTTCTGAAGCAGCGAGTTTAAGAATGGAGCAAGGTTATCACCCTTGCATACACAAGATAAGCCTGGTATCATAACCTGCATCTCTCAGCATAATTTCTGTCAAATTAACAGTATTTCAAAAGTTTCTAAAGAAAACTTTGCACTAACCTTTTTTGATGGAAAGAATGATTGAAAGACTCTGGATAATGAAGACTTGTCTTGATAAGATTAGAAAGCTGCTCTGGTGTTGGTCTTGCAGGTCCTGGTGTGCTTTCTGGTCGAAAAAACTTTAAGAGAACCATTTCTGGCAATTCCTGAAACACAAATTCAGAATGATGTTTAAAATACTGTCATGAGACACTGTGCAATGCATCACAAGAAATCGAGTCACAGAAACTACAGTTTTCCATTGTGAATGATAACTCCAGGGAAATAGATCTACAGCATCTTGAAGCTGTGTCCCATAATTAAGCCTGCTAGATAAGGAACTGATACAATTTATGTGTTACCTTCTTCTGAGATAGCATTTTAATAAGCAGCTGTGAAATCTATCTGAGCAAGTTTCACAAAAGCATGCTGGTGTTGCAGTGGTTTGTTAGCAGATGTGGGTTTTTTTCCTAAGGAAGAGGGACAGCATTTACACAGTTCCCTATTCAGCAGCTGTACCTTAGGAAAAAACCCATCACCTGCCCTGGGAAGTTCACAACAGGAAAGCCAATACCCAAGTTTCCCCAAAACAGATCTAAAGTAAAGCCAACAGAAGTTTACAGGAACATGCGAGCGATGACAGACGGATTTAATAATGCAGAGGATCATAGAAACTGTACAGCAAGCTCCAGCAGATACAAAAGTTACCTCTGTCCCCAGCTGAAAGCCCAAGCCAAGCACTGACACACTACTTGGGATTCATCCTAACCCTGCGGGCAGAATCAATCTCTGAAGCAGAAGAAATTAGATGATACAGAAAGATGGAACACCAAATGAAGCAAATCAGGCTGCATTTGGCCCAGTATTACAGCACTACTGTATCTGTCCAACATCATCTAATCTGTTTTGCAAGCAGGATTTATTCAGGAAGGGGCTGCCTTCTAAGTATTCCCTTATAATCTATTCTGCAAGAAGTCCACCTTCAGAAGAAAAAAAAAGAATTTGCAGCAGTAAGTGTGACTACTAATGTGAAAAGATTTTTAAAAGCCACCAATAACTTGGTACAGTGTAACAAATACTTTTCCTTTAAAGGTGATGGATTGTACTTTTAAGTTGAAAAGAAATACTATAGGCAACAAAACCTCACTCAAAATAACAGACACACTGAGCATTCTGCAATATGTATGAACATCTCAGTCACTGTGTGCTGGTAGCACCAGGAAGACATCAAGTGTTTTATCAGGCTTGCAATTCTTTCCTCTCAAAAGGAAGAATATTTTTCTTCAAAAGTAATTTGAAAAGGAAAAAGCAGCAACATTAAAATACATTTTAAGCATTGAATGGATTTGGTATTTCCACCCTACTCTACGGACATCTAGCCATGCGATCTGACAGCAGGAAATACACCAGAGATGAGATGAGAACTTTTCATTTAAATTGATCTTTCCCTTCAAATTACAGTCCAAACAGTTATTCCATGCCCTTTTCAACCACATATCAATATCCTACACACTGTAATTTGCCCTAGAGTCGATTACCTGTTCCAAGTCCTCCCAATCAGAATTCCCGAGTATTTTTTTTAAACCCTACAAAAGACAAATACGAGTGTTTATCTCTACAGACAGACAAGAACATCATGAAATGCAGCAGGAACATTTACTGGTGAAAGTGCAGAGTGACACTGATATTTCAAACCATTACACCTCTGTTGAAGGACTGGAAAGCAAGTAAGATTAACCATTTACCATCACAGAGGTAAAGCTTATTTCCAGCCAGCCTCTGGTTGTCAGATTCAGAACAGATGTCTGGCTCCAAGTTCAGCTGCTCAAAGCCTAGGGATTTTTTTTTGCAACTGGGTACCTAGAACAAAGGCTAAGACATGACATTTAGTACATGATTCTTTTACCTAATGGTTCAGGAGAGAATGAAGCACTTCTGAATGGTAACCAAGATGATGTGCATACAGATCAGGCAGCTACGTAGAGACAGCTAATAAGAAATGCTAAGTTTAAGGATATATTAAACTCCTGCCATCCTCATGACCTCGGGAAATTGGATCAAAGTTACAAAAAAAGATGCCCATACCTACTTGGGCATCCCTACTCTCCCTTCAAGAATATTCACCAAGCATGTAACAGCCTTGAGACGTCTGGTTATTTATACTTCAAAAGAAAGCAACACACATCCAAGAATTAAACAGGTGGTATTTTTTTGCTGAACTCCTAGAACACCAGCCTAAATGGAACAGTGCCTTTTTAAAGGCAAAATCGAGATGTCTGACACCTAAAGTCTCCTAGTTGACCCATTATGGCTCCTTGCTAAGACTCCACAAGTGCCACATGCTCCAGTACACAGCAACTCCTGTATTTTGCATACAAGAAGGACACGCTGATGGCTAAGATGGTTTTATAAAATGGTTAAGGTATAATTTGAAGGCCTCATCCATACATACAGTAGAGGTACAGATAAGTTTGATTGGAAGAGCCTTCATCATCAGAAGTATCCGAAAGATCTGTAACAGCAGCAGGGAGACTGAGTGTTTTTTTCCTTATTGTTTTAAACTTTATAGCTGCATTTTTTCCAGGTTCTGACTAGAAACACACAACAGGCAGTAGCATCAGAACCCCACTGTCTCACTGTTGCTTTCCAAGAGCTATAAACAGTGCAACTGGTGCTAGGAAAGTAATTTTGATTTCAGAAAGCTTCTTCCTTCCAGAAGCCACCTACAAAGACCACCCTCAAACAAATACACTTGGAACCAGACACGAGCTTACTGTTCCAAGACTCTAATGTTTTGCTACTTTGAAACAAAAATGTGTATTATTACTCCTTACACCTCTGAAGCTCCATATTAGTCATTCACATTGTTTTTTAGATCTCCTGAAACCAAACTAAGACAAAAATTGGAAAAGTCAAAAACTTACACACCTTCCAAATAATCTTTTGCATTTTGGTAAATGTAATAGACAGGTCTGCCCATAATGTGCTCTCTACTCTCTTAGAATGCACTTTCAAACTGAAGAGTTCCTTTCCGTCAGGTGGATTGAAGTGATCTTCACACACAGTCCTCTTAATGGATTTTAAGTTGTCTAATATTACTCAGAAAAGTTTTCAATTTCTAAAACAATCTTCTCAATGACTGGGTGAATGTGCTCTTGAGAACACCAGAAAAAAAGCCAAACCAATTTGATTTCCACGTTGTATAGAAATTCAGTTCATTTGCCCCATAAATCACAAGTTGCACGTAGCCAAAAGGATTATTAAACATGCTCAGTCAACTCTGAAGGACCAATATGCACAGCATGAAGAAAACCTGAACAGGAAACTCTCCAGCACCACTAAGTGCAAGTAAAAGCAACAGACTAAGAATGAGACAGAGATCCTAAGCAACATGTCCTTCATTTACCATTTTAGATGAGAGAACTCCCATTTTAAAACCCTGGGTTTAAATTCATTTCCTTCCCCCTGCAATTCATCCATATTCATTCCAGCTCCTAACTATAGAAATGACAACTCCAGGAACAGTATTTTACTCAGATACCAAGAAGAATGCATCTGAAAGCACAGTTATTAGCATCAACTCTGCAGTTCATCAATGGGTAAAGCAGATGCAATTTTTCAGCTGTTTGCAATGTTTTATTTAGGACAGCAACATAAGCCAATCCTCCCAAATTGGTATAGTACATTAATTCATACAATACTGAAAATTTACACTGCAGCTCTTGATATTTATCCTTATGAATTTTGCTTTCCCCTCCATCAAGCAGATTTAAGTCTTAAATCCATTCCAACAATCTGTGTTTGACTTATGTATTGTTCCCCACACGTTCTGTAAAGAAAAAAAGTCTGGTCTAGCACAAGATGTCACTTCCAGTAATTCTAGGGAAAAAAAAAAATCAGTTTATTTAAACCCTGTCTCCTACCTTTCAAAAATTTCTACTTCAAACCAAACTACTGCTGCCTCACTAAGTTCACTCTAAATTAAGCAGCAGCATAACTAAAAATTATCACCTCTGAAGTGCAACACTGCCAAAAAGCCTGCATCCATGCTACATGCATTTTATGGATTTGACTTTGAATTGGAAGTAGCACTGGTCTAACCCACAGGACTGAATGAGCAGCACAGAAGCACATTATGTGCAGCCCTGGATACATCTAGATTAATTCTACCTGGCAGATGATCTTTGTGCGTTACAAGACCACCTCACAATGAAAACAGAGGGCTGCACAGTATACCTGATCTAACACACAGATACTTCCTCTCATCTATAACTTCAGCCAAAACTAAAGTTTACACTCACATACTGTTTTGTTTCAGAAGCATGGATGCAGTGCTCCTAACATGCCAGCATGCCCAGGTAACAGTGACAGGCCTTTACCAGGCTCTCACCTTCCATCGCTGTGAAGTCTTTGCCAGTCAGAAGTGTGGCAAACACCCCAGCCCCACGCTAACTACTGCTTCCTTCCCCCATATTACACTGTGCTTTTCCTTTGGAATCTTGTGGGTGTAATTCACCAGGTTAGAGAAAGATGGGAGACAGCAATAAGAAATAAAACTGATCAACAGCTCTGACTGTGAATGGGTGTTTAAAGTAACAAAAGGACAAAACCTTTAAGTTAGAGGTAGAGACGTCACAGAAGAGCTGTATTTCGGATGCAATTGTAAACTGACCTTCAGTTAAACCCATCTCATTCCTGAAAACAAGTCTCAGAAGGGAAATAGATCCCACAGCTGTATCATTGGAAAATAAAACTTTAAAAGACAACAAAACACCACCACACAACAGAACCATTACAAATACCCAGCTAATTTTTATTAACAAGGCTTTTACTACTTGGACTCAAACTGCTCCTGCTTCCATATCTGTTCACACCTATTCACTTTAACACCTTAGATGATTTATTCTTTACAAAATGTTGCTAGTGATTACTGTGTATCACTTCCTGGCTCCTTTTGGGTTTCTGATTCAAGCAAGTAGACTGTATTTAGCATTTTTCCCTACCTTCAACAGACTTTTTTTTTTCAAAACTACAAATGAGAGAAAGGATGGGAAAATACATGTTTTCTTCATTATTTAGAGAGCTTTCTATAGGAAACAATGAAATGCTTTAGAGTCAGCATTCCTTCAGCATAGTAGGTGTCAGGATTCCAAACCTGTAGAACATAAGGATGCTCTACATGAAGATGTACCTAGTTCACCACATCACGTGATAATCACTGCCTAGTAACCTATGCTCAGAAGCAATGCTATGTAGTTAAATAAAACAGTGTGGTGTAAACAAAAAAAAAGTATTTGGTGACAGAAAACCAGTAAGTTTCAGTCAGTTACCTCTGTCTTGGTTAGAACAAAGGCAGCTCAGCACTCAATTCTATTTTGAAAAGACATGGGAAGAAAGGGAAGCCAATACATTTGAGCATTCAGGTAAAATTCATACAGAATTTTACTGTTACTTTGTTTCTTTTTATGTGGGTACACAGATAAATTTTAACCAGATTTTATACCTCCCCCAAACCCCACTACAGTGTGTTTTATAGAAACTGGAGGTCTTCTCTTTGTTTTAATCAAATATCAAGGTAAGTCATGCTATAATCACACTGTGCTGTGTTCCACATCTCTGCTGCAGGCATTACGTGTTCCACAAGGAGCCCAAGCAGAAGTAGCCACCAGTCCCAGCATCTCAGGCAGCAGTCTAACATCCTGGCTTAGGCATAAAGATGACTTTGTATCAGTACACCCAACTACCTATCCACCAGCAAGTGCTGAAAGAAGTCCTAATGAATATAAATGTAATGCTCTTCTACTGCATTGCTTTACTGCAGCTTTGTTTCCCTGAAGAGTTCTAGAGGTTTCTATAAATCTAACCTCAATCCTTAAAAGCTGGCAAAGAAGAATTAATCTGAAATATACCTTAATGGACAAAGTAGAAGCCAACCAATACATTAAATGTAACTAAAATATAAAGCAAGCTATCTTGGATTCATTTGATTTCAGTTATTTGATTAACTCCACTCAAATCTGAGTCATTTCTCAGAGTTAAAAAAAAAAATTGAGGGTACGGAGACAATTATTGTTCATATTTTCCTCTGTGTCTACTGTGAGACTGTTCTTGGTTGGAGATGGCCATATTGCCACAGACACTAAAACTCCTATGCTGGTGGCAGCAGCACAAAGCAGAAACAGTTCTAGCTAAGAAGAAAGTCATGGGAGAAGAGCAGCAAAAGAACAGCAGCAGATGATGCAGGGAGCAGACTCCTGATGACATCCTAGTCTGAATCTGCAAGTAAGTCTGTTTTTCCAGACCTGAGTTGCCCTTCAGCATTCAAGGACTGGTAACCAGCACTCATTAGTAAAAAGCACGCATCTCCATCTCCCTCTGCTGTCTAGACCAGAGAAAACAACTAACTTCTACACTGCCAGCACAAGACCTTCAGGAACTACAGAACCTTCTGTAGTTTCCAACCCTGTTTTATCACTTGGAAAATAAATGCAGATTTGCAAGACAAAGTCAATTATGTTAACATTTTCAGTATATACCTTCAAAACTTACAAAACAGAGGTAATGTTTGGGTTTGGTATTTTCTCCCTCCCAGCTTTTCACTGCTTGTGTAAAAAGTGCTCATTGCTTGAGCAAAGTAAACTGTGCAAAGTCTCAAATGACTTTGTTACACCTCACCTCCCACTGCAGAGTTTATGCTCCTCACCATATCAAGTACCAACTAAAAAGCAGCTGCATATGAACACATGAAGTTTCTCAATCCTTCACAGTCCTGAGATTACAGATACTTAAAATCCAGAGTTAAATCTTTAAATGTCTCTAAATGTCCATGAGAATACACAATTTACACATTTATTAAAAATAACCACCATTACTCTTATACCAGATTTCAACTGTGTGACAACACAGGTGCAGTTTTGCTTCCAGCCAAGGTACAAAATGCTTCCAAGAAAGTATGTTCCTTATGTTGAAGAAAGTAAATACAATAAGCAATGTAGCATTTACTTGAAAGTTGTCATAATAATAATTGATGAGCCACAGACTACAGATAATGTTAATGTAGCAGCATATATTCCTCAAAACAAGTTGAGGGTATAGCTGGATCCTCCTTGTTGCTATGGCAAGATTAATTTCTTTTAATTGGAAACTGAATTTCACACAGACAAATAGAGCTCCAATGCAGTCAATGAGAAATCTAAGTTTCTATCCCCAGCATGTTCAGTCACATTTGTTCATTTTAGGATGCAGATGTGATTAATTCCTACTGCTCTTCCCATCCATGGGCTAGAACCAGACCACAATGAGTCCACAAGTAGAAGCCCACAGTGTTTCTGCTCCTAACTGTAGATGTGGACAGTGTGATCTCCTGTTCTAAAGGCAGGGAAGAGGATACCAGAGTGGGCAGCTGTCATTAGACTAATGCAGCCTGGCATCAGCTAAGCACAGCTTGAGCCCACACACGCAGAGGTTTCCTCGGGGGGTGGGAGGGTGTAAGTGAAAAACACAGTCTTTAGACATTAGAACCTGAACTTCCCTACTTTTGCAGCACTCACTAATGAAGACCAGCCAGTTCAGCCCAAACTACACACCCCCTTCAATCTACTCCCATCTATTTCAGAGCAAAGAACTAAATGGAAAAATCATCCTGATTACATGAAAACAGTTAGAGGGTTATGAACCAAAGCCAAGTGCACAGCTTCAGAGTAACTCACTACTTCCATCACAGCACGGTATGTACAGAAACACACGCTTGCCCTATAGTGTCTTCTTGACAAAATGTACAGTGCTACTTGCTGTAACTTTGAGTAAGAGCTCACTAAAAGCTATGTAAGTTTGCAGCATTAGCAAAAACAGTGAGAATGGCACCAAGGCAAGCAGGATCAGCAATGCACTTCTCAGCAGAAGACTAAAGACAACCTGTGTCTCCTTCATTTTGCACATTAGTCTTCACACAAACGAACTGCAGCTAGCACAGATGTTTTTACAGAAATTTATCTACAGCTTCCACAGTTTTTACTGATTCACATATCAAGAGACATCCAGTTTTACAGATGTTTTCTGTGAACAATCAGGCTATAGAACTTCAAAGTGAAATAATGTGTTATTAATTCATCAATTCCAATGGAGCTTTCAATATTTTAACTGCTCCAGTGTTTCTGCTGTTTTAACATTTTACACTAAATGTCTTCACTTAAGTTGTGCATACTAGAAATACTTATAAAATTGTTTATGTAATACTCAAAAATAATTCCACCCTATTGCTGTTAACTGTTATTAAACATTAATTTTGGCTTAATGCTAATAAGCTCCTACTTCTAACCTGAAGTACCACAGAAGTGTTTACTCCCAACAACTACATAGCAGTATATTTGTGTATTGCTTTTCTCATCTTTAAACTGAGCCTAGCTATTTTAATATAGATTACTAATCAACTTTTAAGTCAGTCTGAATTACTTAGTAAGAACACACATCTGATGCTAAATTCTACAAAAGCAGAGTGGTTCCACTTATTTACAAGAAAAACATGTGAAGCCTATTTTGAGAAAGAAGCAATTGTAAAAGGAAAATGTTGCACTAGGTTACCTGCTTCTGAGGAAATGAAACAGCCTCCTTCCCAACTGTATTAAGAGCAACATGATGCTGGCCCTCCAAAATAAGCTGCTTGTTGTCTTCCACAACATATGCCTACAGAATATGGAACAAAGATATTAGTAGACCAGAAACTATCATAAGCTTCATAATGCAGTTACTGACTTCTCCCTAAAATGGGCAATGTACTATTCAAAACCTAAAGGCTGGCATGGCATTTGGTTTATGTGTATGCTTTAAGTTTTGCAAGCACAAACTTGCTGAAGTTTAGACTGCCAATTTCCACTACTTAATACTTGCATTCTGGTAAATGAGATACTCTTTAAAGCAGACATGTTCACTCTTACACTACTATGATAAAAATCAAGCATTAACAAATCTCTTGGGTTAGGGTATCAGAATTTTCTCTTTTAGAAGGAAAACTTCTAAGAACTGGGTGCATCTAGAGTAATGTAAAACCACTTAAGTGTACTTATTACAGTAACAGCTATTAAGACCATCTTTGCTTCTTAACACTATTTTAGTTCATTTGCATGTTTCCAGAAAACAATCCTCCATAATTTTGAATATTCTCAAAAATTTAAGGAGGTCACATTATATTATTTTCTAACAGTCACGTTTCATGGCCAAATAATGACAAAAGGCCACAACCATACATACCTTCCACAGCACAACAATGTTCAAATCAACTTCACTGCATCTTTGTATCAATTTGACTGTCTCATCAAATGATTGTTTCACAGCCCTTTGAGATGCATGAGAACGAGATTGCACATGTATTCTTTTAAATTCAGAGGACAAGCTTTGGAAGAAAAAGTCTGCACAAGGACTGGCTGAACTTATTATCTGCAAGAAAAAAAAAAAGGCAAGAAAGTGCTCTCAGAACAGGATGCACACCGGCAAGTTGCTCTAACAGAGCTCATCACTGTAGTTTTTCAGTTCCATTTCCTTGCTTTGCTTCCCTTTGCAAACCTACAGGATGCCACACATCTGGTTTTCCATGTTTGCCCTGTTAGAGATCAACCCTATCTAATCACCTGCCTAAGGTATCACAAGAGAATCAGAGCTAGAGATTAACAACCTAGAACTACAGACACCAAACTTGGAAGTAAAAGCTTTGATTATTAATATCAGACAGCCTATTGTGATATCTCAAGTGAAGTGTCTAACTCACATGCAAGTTGTTATTGTTTATTAATATTTTCCTCCCATTCACTAGAATTGTCAGTTAAGAACATACATTTTGCTGAAACTAGGAAAGATGATAGATTGCACAGCATATTCCCCCCATATTCCAGCAGACAGAAGTACCATGCTGTTTGTCAAGTTAGTCATCATTTGTGCTGAGATTTTCTAACACCAAGGCATGATAAGGAAACAGTGGTTTTAACAGTGACAGCAGTAACAGTTGGAGACAGCAGGATAAGAAAAACCCTTTATCTAAAAAGTCTTTATCCTAACCCCTCCTTTTCAAAAAGGTAGCCTTCCCGAAACATGCTGTTGTAGAGCTGCTAATTGTTGCATTAGCAGAATACTCATACCCTCAGAGACAGTCATTTGCTTTTGCAGGAACTGTCAAGAAGGAAGGACCCCCTCCCCATCAGAACATTTTCTTACAAGGAAGCTGAAGTTCATGCAGCTCATACAACTTTAAAAATACAAAGAGGGATCATCTACCTCAGGCCTTCTGTCCTAATTCCAATTTATAAGCTTATGAAATGAAATGGCAGTGAGTAGGTTTTCTCTGGATTTTAGAAGCTGGATACACACATGGAAAATGTACAATCAGCACACCAAAAAAAGCAGTCTGACATCCAGCTAAATCCACTATTCTAATGTAGATTTCAGATCTGATGCAAGTGGCCTACTTTCCTCAGGTTCCAAAAGAGCATTCACTGTACCAAGATCCTTTGCTAAAAGGATTCTTCTTCAGACAGTGTCTGTATGTTTAAAGTGATTGAAAGAGCATGGTAGCCTATAATCTTAAAGTTTAAGAAAATGAATCCTTGAAGTAACTGCAACCTTCATTAGCAGTTCTGAAGTTCTGGTACCTACACCCACTAGAGGTTTCCAGATTATTTTTTAAAATAAGCTGTAATTGGAATTTTTACTTTATATTAAAAAAGAAATATAATTAAGAAAAATGACAGACCAAGAATCTGACATCCACTGATCTCTACTGGAAAACTAGAGGGCTGGCAAGTATTTAGAGAAACTGCTCTCAAGAGCTGGAAGGGAAGGAAATACATTACCAAAAAAGTTAGAAAAGCACTTCAGCTACGGAGCTCCAAATTTCAAGTTCCAGACTATCCACTAGCCTCTGCTAACTTACCTTCTCTCTAAAAGAGAGCTGACCTGGAAGGCAAATCGTTTCTTCACATGAAGAACTCAACTTCCCAACTATGAAAGCACTGTTCCCAATTTTAAAAAGGCTTCCACATAACCAAGATACCTTGCACAAGTCAAAAATATGCAGTTGCACCAGTTCACTTACCTGCTCATTTCCAAAGACAATGTCTGCAAACGTGTAATTTTCTAAG
>VZTU01005850.1:312-28538 GCA_013400835.1 Zapornia atra | reverse complement strand
GAGAAGGCATCATTTCAGAATCATGAGAAGTCACAGCTACAGCACACAAACAGTATTTTTTCCAAAAAGTTACCCCATTCAGGAGAGAACCTACCTTCAGAGTTTTTGCATCTTACTGCTTTAAAGCATAACTTGGCTCGCTCTCTGCTAGCAAGTTTGGTATCTGAAAGAAAAAGATTGCAAGATTTTCCGGTTTTGTCCCTCAACATAATCAGAGTCCCTCCTCATTAGCTAAAAATTAGCCTCTGAAGGTCACAAATGAGGCACACACTGATGATACTAAAGAAGTGTAACCAATCAAGTAGAGCCACTGCATGATTGTAAAGATTATGCATTTTCTCTGAGTGCATGGCAGTAAAGATGCATATCTGCCGACCCCTTCCACCAACTTCTGGAGCAGGAACTGAGCCATGATACATAAAGGAGATACAGAGAAAAGGAAGGAACAGAAGACAAGATTTTATCTGACTGGATCACCTTCAATATTAATACAGGAGAAATACATGCCTAATAATTTTTAAGCACACAAAGTGTCAGCATACAAGCAAAGATAGTATTTGTTGGACATAATAACAGCACTTGTTAGGCTAGGACAGTCAGCCTTTTGAAAAGTTAGCAGTTTGTATTTGCTTAGGCAGGATACAGTACTAGCAATTTTGGCATATTTCAGAGCTCTTGCCAAATATTCTGTCGATCAGTTACATTTAACACTGATATAAATAAGTAAAGAAATGTTTCAGTATTCCTTTACTTTGTGAGGCAAGTTATCAGCCAACCCAGACATGGATTTTTCTACCTCACAGAAATAATTTACCTGTACGTTAAGCCCATTTTTAAAATTAGTTAAGTCTGAAAGTTAACTGTCAATACACTTTTTTTTAAATACTAACAGAAAAAAAGCTTCAGTATGTTTGAAAGGGACAATGTTTTTAGAAATCTTTCGGAAAGAAAGTATCTGAAAGAAAATCTCCTTCTGAGATTCTTTTAACTGTTCTTGTCAGGCAGAAGCCAGACTCGCCATCCTTCTGGTGATAAGAGATACACACCTTTGTCTTCAGAGATATTCACAGACTTTTGCAGCTTCCAGTGCTTGCTATTACTTGAAACTTGCACTATATGAAATTCTTTAACGCCAGTCTCACTCTAAGGAAAGAATAAAAGCTATATCAAGCAAGACCAATCACAACTGACCTTCTGTATGTGTTTATCGCAAGGTGGTACTGTTAGAAACTTAATTTAACTCATTATTCACACCATGCATAATACAGTACTACGGAAAGACAAGAAGAGATTCAAAAGCCACTGTAAGGTAGAATAGCACTCCCAGCAACTTCCAAGTCTAGTGAACAAACCCACACAGAGAAGAAGCACATCCCCAGAAATATACCTGCAAGCTAATATTTTTGATTAATATGACCATAATAAAACCTCTGCTTTTAGGTGCAGAGCAGAACACTGTCCACAAGGCTGTTATAATTTCTAAGATCTCTTCAGGAATATTGCTAGGTCAAATCCCAGAAGTTAAAGATTTTTTTAACATATCCAGAATGAAAAGTAGCTTTTGGCATTGTTTTCCTTTCTTGGAAAAAGTGAGGTGGTAGTGGAAAATTAAGTCTCACAACATTATTTTACCATGGTAAGTACTTTTAAAAACATTACTTCCTTCTCAAAGGAGGAGTGGACAATATTCACTTTAGCAAAAAAAGAAAAAAAAAAAACCCAGAACATACACACCTTGGAAACAAAATGACAAATCAGCTCAGTTATTCCACCACCAGCTAAGTGTCTAGGACTACAATCAGAGGATTCAATTACCTTGCTTTGTGGCTGAAAAAATGGGAGCAGCTTTACCAAGAAAATAAGTAATGCTTAAATTAGTGTAGTATGAAAAACCTGAAATATTTTCATCTGCTCTGCTAAGTCAACAGATCACAACAGACAAATCCATATTTGAAAAAAATGCCTTTCAGACTTCAGTAATAGATGTAAATGCAGCAGCTTCCTTCAAGTGGGGTCTTGAATTTTCACTTCACATTGCCACTAAGTCTGCCAGTGTTTTCACTGAAAGGTTGCAGAGGGCACAAGTTGCCTCATTCAGAACTACATCGAAACTTGAAATCACCAAGCACATTCATGAATTTGGAATAAGGTTTCCTAAAAAGGACTCCAAACCACAGTACTGGAATTTGCTTAGGACAGAAGAGTTGAGCTATAACTTAATGTTAGCACTCTCTTTCCAAGAGTAACTGGAATGATTAAATACACAATGTTTACTTAGTATTTCTAAAGTAGTTGTAAAAACCCCTTGGCTCTAACAGTGATACACATCTGCTGAGCTCTAGACCAGTACTAATATTAAAAATAAGAACTTACAGTATTGATATTTTCTACATCCACAAACACCAACATATTGTCCCCTCTACCCTCTTCATCCTCAAGTGCATTACTTCTGCAGACAGTAGCTCGGATGTGCAGAGACCGGCTCGTACAAATGACCGCAGTGTGCCGTAATACTCTATGACTAGGAAGGAGAGGGAGAGAAAGAGAAAAGAAAAAAAGACATTCTGAACAACCAGGACTGCTGTCCAGAACCTGTCATCAAAAAGTTTTGGGTTTGTGTTTATCCTCAATATTAAGGCCATTAGAAAACTTACTCCTTTCAACCAAACAGACACTTTCCTTTTTAGCTTCTTATCTAAACTGTTTTGGGTTTTTTTAAACAACCCTGCTGCATGGGTAGCTGCTGTTCAAACATGTAGTCTTTTAGCCCGTTTCAAATACTGCAGAAAAAAATCCATACCTTACAATGACCAAAAAATACATCAGCAAGATTTCAGATGTAAGACAACTGGCACAATGAAAGTAAGCAGGCACATATTGGCACAGGAACATCATCATGGTATTTAACGCCACCACATGTTCAAAACATAGTTTGAGTAAATAAACTATAGAAGGCCCACTAGCTAGTAGCATCTCTTGCTTAAACCTTTACCAAAAAGCATTTAGACAGAACATTCAACAAATTCCCATGAGCTGAGAATCTTGGGAGCTTACTTCTAGAACAACTACAGCTCTGCCTTTCACCAGACATGCTGAACCTCCAAGGCCAGCAAGCCCTTTGTAAAACGCTCCTGGTAAAGCCTTCCTTGTTTTCTAAAGACAAGTAAACTTCCACTCTTGGGACACCATCAACACACATGAGCTTTTCCCCACACAGAAGTGTGTGTTACCATAAATTCCACTTGGAAATAGAGGCATGTAAAAATTCGATACACATATCCTACTAAATATGCTTAATTATCATGTGATACTTGTTTTGGTAGGGGAAATCCATGGTTTCCTAAACGCTACTTCACACAATGCCACAGTAAGCTGAACAGCTTTGCAGTTAATCTTCACACAGAAATACAGGTGTCTGTAGAGCTTAGAATGGCAAAAATTAAAATAATTTTTTGAAAGTTTAATAGCTATTCTAAGTCTATGAAGAGTACTGTTAATCAATGTGACCTTAAGTGCCCCTAGAATCTTCAATACAGTAGGGAACAAATACATTCCCAAAACAACCATCTTCCACCTCTGGAACACCTGTTTCTGAATACTATGAACTTGGAGTTAGTTAGTTCCATTAAAAATATATTAATATTAAAAACAAATACCCTGTGGGAGGATGAATTTCCTATTCTTACAAACCAGTTTAACGCCAAATGAAAAGTCAACTTTGGCATTTCAGAAGCTACAGAAAAATCTGAACAGAGGGTGCATTTTGCAGGACTTATTGAAAGAATATGCTGCTGATCCACTCTCTTGACCATCTTCCACTTAACTCTGCTTTGGTTTACATTACAGAACACTCTCATCGCACACGATCTTTGCTTCTTAGAACTAGTTCTGAAAATAAGCTCCATCCACAAGCTCACATTCAGTCCATGCGATTAGAGCTTATCTGAAGCAGCCATGCTCCCCACCATCATCCTGGTTATGTACAGTACAGAGACCAGGTGCACTGGTTTGGGTTGGGATATTGTTCATCTTCCTAGTAGCTGGAACAGGGCTGTGTTTTGGATTTGTGCTGAAAACAGAGCTGATAACACAGGGATGTTTTTGTTACTGCTGAGCAGTGCTTACACAGAGCTAAGCTTTGGCATGGCTTATTAATCTGTCTTTATCTCAACCCATGAATTTTCTCACTTTGACTCTTCCGATTCTCCCCCCATCCTGCCAACAAGGATGGGGGGGAGTGAGTGGCTGTATGGGACTTTGTTGACAGCTGGAGTAAACCAGGATGCCTGTCCCCAGCCCCAATTACACATCCACTTCTCCTAGTCTGCGCTACTTCGTAAGATGGACAGTCTCCAGACAAACCCAGCACAAACAGTTCCATAATTAGTTTTATGGGAGATAAATTTAATAGCAACATTTAAGTCTGTGGCCAATATTCTTAGTGAGGAAATAAAGCCTGTTACAACTTTCTCAGTTCTAGCTATGACATCTAACAGCTAAAGGTAGCAATATAAGAATAGTATTTGCATAAGAGTGAAAAAGAGGAGTAAATAGATACAATCTTCATTTATTAATCTGTTTTCTAGAGTACTACACTAAAACTTCCTGAAGGCTGATCTCTATTCACTTTCTGAAGATTCACCCTGCCATCTTTCAACAACGTGTTTCTCCTAAGTTACTTCTAGAGTCTCCTTAGCCTGGGACACGGATGGGACTTGGGAATAAGTGACATTAAAAAGTCAACTTGCCACCTTTCAAACGAAGTTCAAAGAAAGCACTATTTGTTAGCTCGTGGTGTTAAACTTGACTGTTCTCTCACTGTCTAAAGGTAGTCCAAGAGGAGGTATACAACAGCATGGAAGTCAAACCTGACATTTAACCCCTCCAAAGTGTAGCTTTCATGATAATACAACCCCTAAGCACATTTTAATTAAGAACAAAATCTTTCATTCAAATTAGACAAGATAATTGTTTTAACATGCAGAAACAAAAGTCATGTGTTTTACCTCCCCACCACAGCTGAGAAAGATGTGCTTCCAGAGAAACTAAATACGAACAGTTTGTATTAACAGCATTTCAGCCTTCCATTATTTTAACAATTACTATTTTGAGGGAAGCTGTGTAAGCTATAGAATTTCATATAGAAATTAAAGATGGTAGAAAAAACATTGATTAGAATAGCAAATAAAAAGCCAGCTTGTATCAGAGCAGTTGAGAGAAATTCAGAAAGACTTACATTTGTGCTTACAGTGCTTATAATGTGCCTAGTAAGTACGACAGGAAAAAGTAGATAAAAGCTTACCACATTTTTGAGTGTCTTCTAATACTTTCATAGTAAAACAAGAAGTTAATTTCATGAACACCTTCTTCATCTGGTCCCCGTAACCACATCGGCAGCTGCACTGAAGCCCCAGGAAGAAGAACAGCATCAGGAAGGGGGACATGTATTACTTCTGGCTGACTTCCTGTGCCAACCCCAAAGTCTACAGAAGAGGCTGAAGAGAGCAGCGCTGTACGCACAGAGGTAGGATCTGTCACAACAGTCTTGTAAGCACTACAGTTTTCGGAAGCCGAAGGGCTGAGCGGCGTTAGAGCAGCAGTATTTCCACCAAAAGTAAAAAACTCTGGATGCTTGGACACAACCTTCAGTGCAGTGAGAGGACACTTGCTTACATTCACAAACTCTACATATGCTTTTCTGATTTCTCCACAGAGAAGCCCTGTAGGAAAGTTTATAAAGAACACCTGGTATGGGAGAAAAGCAGAATTTAACATTGAGACAGGTTGCAAATGGGCATGAAACAGCCACCACCAAATTGCTCCCTCAGGCTTTATGGTGATGGAGCTACATTGCTCCCTCAAGCTTTGTGAGGAAGGGAAGCAGAAAGGGAGCTGGTGATCTCTTCTCCCAGGATGTATGGTAATCAGAATTGTTTAGACTGGAAAAAGACCTTTAAGATCAAGTCCAACCATTAACCTAGCACTGCCAAGTCTACCACTAAACCATGTCCCTGAGCACCACATCTACACATCTTTTAAAAATCTCCAGGGATGGTGACTCAAGCACTTCCCTGGGCAGCCTCTCCCACTGCTTGAAAACCCTTCCAATGAAGAAATATTTCCTGATGTCCAATCTACACCTCCCCTGGCCCAACTTGAAGCCATTTCCTCCTGTCCTTGTTCAAAGCTGCATCAGGGAGGTTCAAACTTGACATCAGGAAGCATTTCTTTACCAAAAAAGGTGGGGGTCAAACACTGAAACAGGCTTCCTAGAGTGTTGGCTGATGCCCCAAGCCTGCCAGTGTTTAAGAAGCATTTGGACAATGCCCTTAACACACTGTAACTTGGTCAGCCCTGAAGTGGTCAAGCAGTTGGGTTAGATGTTTGTTCTAGGCCTCCTCCCACTGAAATATTCTAGAGAGTACTGTCTTTAACCAGTTAGACCATTTTAATAACCCTAGTAAGGAAAACCACTGTGTTTTAATTAAGCAACTTGAAAAGCAATTCCAGATGAATGGCAAACAAACAAAAAAGCTTTTTTACTTCTGTCATATCATCCCCCCCTTGAAACATGACTACAAAAGCTGCTGACAACTAAACGGAATATAAACATTTCAGAAGGATATTGATTTGGAAGCTTTAAGTTTCACTTGAAAAAAGCTACAAAGTTTAAGGCTTGGTTGTTAGAACTACACTTATAAGCTCTGGATTCAGCTATTTATTCAAAACTGCCAGTAGAAAGTAGCTACATACCTCCAGCAAAGGCATTTCTTCTGTGATGATGGGATCTAAGCGTCGATCAGGTCCGTATCTAATGGATGTTTTTTCCTCTTTTGTGTTGTTAAGTCGAGGCCCTTGGATTTCTAAGTCTTGTCGTCCTCGTACAGATAACCCATTGGAGACAAACTTTCCTGAAACAGTTTTTCAAGTTTTCTTTTTCTTAAATAATTTCTAACTTTTCTCCTGAGAAGTGATCCAAAGCTCCCTGACCAATCTGGGCACATGCACTGTTCACTGAATAAGCAGCATCACTGACAAAGAACTAGTCAAGGCTGACTGTTACACATAATGCTGCTATTCCAAGTTCAGACAGCCAGTTATCCATTGTTGTGGACTTACTAAGCCTTTTTAATAGTTTGACTATACCTGGGGAGAGGGGAGAAGGTGTGTGCGCTTTAATCCCCATTTCCTCCCTCATTCCCCCCCATGAGAGACTGTTTCAGATTAATTACTCAAAAAACAGATCAAGTCACATGCAATAAACTACTTGCATGCTAATATAAAGACAATCAAAATAAAGTCAAGATGCTAAAAAACCCGCTACCAGCCAAATATAAATCTGGGTATCTATGCAAAGAACTTCAGTGCAACATTTAGACAGAAGTTGAAAGCTATCAAAATGAAAAAAAAATCATTAGAAAAATTAATGGAGGAGGAGTTAGTTCAAATTGTTACAGATTCAACATGGAACATTTTAATTTTTTCAGTGGCTTCAGAATTTCTACAGATTTAAAATGAACAATTAAGGATACATTTGTCAGAAGTTAGTTTCTTTCTCCTGGGATTCCTACAGCTGCCAATTCACTCCTTTGCTATTCCAGTTGTTTCCTTTATTTCTACATCCTTAAATGAAGGACAGCTTTGCATCATGATAATCAAACACTAGAATTTAATTCTACTCTGCACAAGCCCTTCCAGACACACAACTTCAGGAAATAACACACTTACCTGTCTGTAATCCAATAGAAGGTTCTATCCCATCTAATGTCACTGCACCCTGAACAGTGCCAAGATTATAAACGACTCCCAGAATATGTAGCTCCCCTGTTTGATGGGGAAAGAGCTTTAGTCTTGCCTGTGGAGACACGTTAAATTTTTGTTGTTGTTGCTACTAGAAAAAAGAATTATTACATTTAAATGTCTGGTTGCTACAGACATAGCTACATTTACTTTATAGTCATGTCAGATGTAACTGCATATAACTACAGGTCATCTGCTGGATTCAAAGAATTCTACATATAGAATTTACCAAGCCATAGCTGAGGTGCTCATTAGGAAAGAAGCCTAAATTATAAAAAAAAAACAAACCACACAGCCAAACATCCGCTCGACATCCCACACCAAAACCACACACACCCCTCTGCAGAATTATAGAATGGAAAGGACCCCTGGAGGTGGTCATCTTGTCCAACCCACCTGCTCAAGCAAGGACACCTAGCTGCCCAGGGCCATATCCAAATAGCTTTTACTATCTCCAAGGATGACAACTCTACAAGTTCTCTGGGTAGTCTGTGCCCAGCACACTGTCATCACGCCAGTAAAAAAGTGTTTCTTGATGTTTGGATGGAGCCTCCTGTTTTTTAATTTGTGCTCACTGCTTCTGGCCCCATTACATCCTCCCTTCAGACATTTACACATGCTCCTGAGTTTCAGAAGTTCCTGTATCAGTAATACCTTCTGTAAACTTAGCATGTCAGGGTGACAGAGCCCTGGGACAGGCTGCTCAGGGAGGTGGTGGAGTCTCCTTCTCTGGAGATATTCCAGACCCGTCTGGATGCCTATCTGTGCAATATGAGCTAGGGAGCTGCTTTGGCAGGGGGGTTGGACCCGATGATCTCTCGAGGTCCCTTCCAACCCCTATGATTCTGTGATTAGGTTCAGATTATAACAAATCTGAGCTCCACCACAAAGTTTAACACTGAAAAGGCTAGGTTTAGAACAACGTATAGTACTTACCACTTTTGTCTCCTCACTATTAATTAAAAATTCTGCTATTGCTTCAGTTCCTATCGTATCATCATCACATGTTCCCTGAAAAGAAGAAACTGCTTTTCAGATACTATTACCCCTAGGCAGGAAGAGTGGCATAATTCGTTCCTACACCTTTCCTAAAGCGTTCAAAAAAACCATGAGAGTTTCAAACTGCGGACAGTTAAGACCAACAGGTACCATATGCCCAGCTTCCCAGGCTTTGTGAATTACAAGTAGCAGCTAAAAAGCTTAGTAAACATTTACTTGAGAGAAATTTAAGTTTTATCACTATAAATTGGAACCATTCCAGTCAATTTCACTGATACTTTAAGTATTAATTATATCATTAAAGTATCAGTTCAGAACAGAAGGGAAATACATGGTAATCCTTGAGACTTATCTATAGGAAACCATGTTTGTAACTGTCAAAACACTTACAGCACCTTTAGAGATCACTGTGTTCCAAATGCTTTTGGCCAGAAAAGCAAATAAGGAATTTACTGTAATATTGGGCATTAAAATATATTCAGCCTTTAAATATATGAATTCAAGAACAACCCTTCAAGTTCTGGCAATATTAGTTGAAGTGTTAAATTAAACAGTACTAAGTAGTTAAAGTATTCAGAACATTCATTTTCAATTAACAAATTTAACGTTTATCTAGAGATACCATGATGCTCTTATGCTATACCAGCAGTTTCTCACATTTCACTAGGTACCAGCAGCTCCAATAGGTCAAATAAGAAAAAGGTATTTGATAATCTACCTATTGAAGCTGCAAGCTGTTTCTGCAGGTAAAGGCTTGCATGACTCAAAATAGATGTACTACACATGCAATGAAATGTTGGAAACATTTTGATTTACAGTGAGAATTACAACACTCCTTACAGTATGTAGGTTAACTCAGCTTTGTAGGCTATATATAAACTATACATAAAGAAATTCAGTAACTTTTTTCTATTGCCTTTTGAATTTACACTTAAAGCAGCTATTTTCATACTACAGAGCTTTGAAGACTTAAGTTAATATATACTCCGCAACTGCAGCTGTGTGGTTTTGGCTGAAAAAGGATGAAGCTTTCCTTACCAGCTCTTTTGTTTGTCCATCATGCTTTGCATTGAAGTCCTTAGGTTGAAACTTCCACAGCAATGAAAGGTCAGTCAAAAGCAGTGGAACTTTCAGAGGGTTTCGGAAGGACACTTCTACAGTTATTGGTTCTATTAAAATAGTGCAAGAAAATAATGACAACAGGCTCTCCCCCAGACAATCTGAAGGTTCACCTAAATCAAAGTATTCTTGTGCAAACATTGGTTTAACTTGCAAAAAACACTGGTTTAACTCTACAATAACCCAGAAAATACTGTGCAAAATTATCTAACTTGCTTTATTTCTTTATGGCTTTGCAAGTGCATAAACCTTAACTTTACCTTCTATGACAGCAAGTGGAAATCTGGAGTTATCCGAGTAGCGATTTAAACAGAACTGTGTTGGTTGAAAGTTTGAAGGTATTATTCCTTTATTTATCACACAAACAACCTGCTCCTCAAGTTCCTTCCACTGTTGTGATGATTCTGAGTCATACTCCTGATCCAGACTTACATGTGTAGCTGCCTGCTTTTCACCTAGTATGAGTAAGGCAATCTTAATGAGAACAGTGGCACACAAAGTCTGCAACTGACAACTCTGTAAGTATTGTTAACGTTTTAGGTTCTCACTGATATTTTTATTAGAATTTAAGTCAGTGTACTGCAAGAAAATTTTAAATATATACAAGGAAGACAATACTGAAGACAACCTGAGTATACTTCTACTTGCAAATTGTGAAATTCCAAAATTTTAGCATGCTACACGGCATACTCCGTTTACAAATCACTTTTACTTCATGACAGATTAGAGCCCCACAGTATAGCCCTGGTTTAGAAGAATTCCCACTCAACTTACTTTACATCCAGGAATCACAGTGTTTCAAGCATTTAATCCAAGAAAAAGGTAACTGTAAAGCTAATTTCTAGTGTTGGCACTAGCATCTAGCATTTGTTAAAATATTAATAATCTCTTCCATTGAGTTCATTATAGACTTGCATTGAAGCTTTTCAGCTATGAAAAATCGTGGAAGTCAGCAAATCCACATATGCAGATTTCATATTTACATAGGAAGTATGAGAACATCTAGTGAGTAGGTACTAAGCTTAAGCTTTTCTTTTGAAGTTCAATTTTAAAAGTTACCTTGTTGCATTAGTTTTACATAAAGATAGGGTTTTTTTAAGTGACACCAACTCTTGCATATATTTTGGTTCCATAAATAAGGGGCTGTTTACATAGAAAGTTTTCTAACCTTCCGCTGGTCTTCGATCATGCCCAAAGAAAACACGGGTTGCTGAGCTGTTAATATATGGTAAAGGAAGCTGAGGTAAGGGACCATCCGGTGACAGCTGAGTGACATTCTGGAGCAAAGGAAGAAACCAGTGTCATGCAAATGTATAATGTCTATTGCAAATGACTGAGGTAAGGAAGACAAGATACAAACACTGAGTGTTTGAACAAGTAGCATTTTTTAAGACTGAGTTGTGTCAGTTTCAATAGTTTTTCTGCTTTTACAGTTTAAATTAGTATTATTTTCTTTAGTAAGAGCATAAAGGTTGTGAAATCTTCATGGAAGATGGCGAATAATTATTTTAATCCAGTACTCTAATCACTACTGTGGCTGCAAGCCTGTTACAAGCAAAGCTTGAGTCTAACTAAGGATTTGATAAACTGTATTCACCATACCACCACCATCAGGCACAACTCTCACCACAATTGAGCTGTGGACTTAGTACTTAAGGTCTGCATTAACTTCGGAAACACCACAGAAATTCTGTTTACCGGCTTTAAAAGACAGCAACTACACAACTGTGAGTTGTGTGGTGGTATCAGTGCTAAGCACCCCATAATGTACAAAGTACAATACAATCCAGAATCACTCACAAACTTACAGCCAACTTGATCTATAAAAACCCATATTAAAGAATAAAATTCACTACAACATACATGAGGAGTACTTTATAGTACAGAAAAGGTGACAGAGCTACTTATTCTTTATTAAAGATTTGGCATCAAAAGCCTCAAAAGTCATTATAAATTAACCATTATAAATTAAGTATTATAAATTAACCATTATAAATTAATCAAAAACAGATCCACTTCCTTTAAGAGGCTTAATTATCACAAACTGCATGACCCACAAAAGGAAGAGCGCATCTTCCTGCAGCAGACACACATGGAAAGAGTCACAGTAACACACATCAGCAGGACTACACTTAATGCATAAATGAGGTGCAGCATGTTTAGTTTTTTGATGCCAAAAGTAAAAAAATGAACACTTGCACTAGATTAAAAAACAGTAATGGAAAAGCAGGTATGACAGAAAATCATTTCATGATTTAATAGGAAGTTACTGGCAATAAAATTACTGATTACTCAAGGAACAGAGAGAATGAATAGTCATTTACCTTATACACATAAAGATATTCTCTTAAAAAAGCTCCTTGCTGTGCTGGAGGTTGTTTACTATCATTGATCAAAATATGCCTGAAGGCAGACACGGCATTGTCAAGCTGACGAAGCGTAAAGGACTGGCGACCAATAGTGAAGTTAATATGGTCTTCTGCAAGAGACCAGCCTTTGCCCTTGTAAACCTGCATGGCTTGACAGTAACAACGTAAGGCATGCTTCTTCTGCAAGAAAAAACAAGCAAAATATTTCAACTAGCAAAATAATCTCATTAACCACTCACTGTAATTGTATTAGGAAGATTAAACAGTAAGGTGGAAAAGCTACTGATGGTTTTACCATCACCTCTACTATGCATAACCTCATAGCACCTGGTCAACATCAATCTAAGCACAGAAGTGTTGGTTCCTAGAGTACAGAGCCTAGCCTGCAGATTAAGTTCAGGTTTTCAGAGACAGTGTAACTGGGAATAAGCAAAAAAGCAGAAGACTACTTTTCAAATCTGCATATCATATTGAAGGAAGCATACAAACAGGAGGGGAATCAACTTTTTAAAAGGGTAGACAATGTCAGGACAAGGGGGAATGGAGGGGCTAAAGGAGAAAAGGTTTAGATTAGATATTAGGGGGAAGGTTTTTTTACAGAGAGAGTGGTAAGGTGCTAGAACAGGCTGCCCAGGGAGGTGGTGGATGCCCCATCCCTGGAGGTGTTCAAATTGAGATAAATGCTCCTACTATTCTTCATATCTGTGATTTTAAATACAGAAGCCAAGACTACACCAGTATTTCCACTGGTCTTTATCAGTATGATAAAGCTGAGATGGGGGAGCATTCTTCCACCATACCCAAAAAACACAAGGTTTTGTTTCTAAAAGAACTCTGATACCTGGGTTCTCTTGTATTATTGACCTGCAGTACAAATTTATTTCTCACAAGTTTACAGCTCATCAGTAAACTTAAACTAACTGTATTCAGAAACAGTCACATAACTGGCCTCAGCAGGAACCAAGTACAAGCTATCTATAGGGTCTCCCCCACAACTGATGCAGAAGTAAAGTACGCGTTACTTGCCACAGTTAGAGCTGTCTGCACAGCAATGTGAATGGAAATAAAACCAATCTGATTCATATTGGTTTAATTGCTACTTAGGTCTAAGTAGCCATAAAGAGATGTGTTAGTTTGTCTTGTAGTAACTGTTCATAACACCTGCACCTCCACAAAAAAAAAACTGCAGCTAAGGCACTGGGAAAAGCAGGTATCTAATTTATTAGAATAACAGCAAGATTTAACAGTTTAAACACATCACCAACTTCTGCAACTCACTCATCTCAAAAATATACTCCTTTACCCAAGTAAAAAGCCTTATATTTCACTGTAAAAAAACTGAGACCCAGAAATGAAAACACACTCCACTTCAAACTTGAAAAATTCAATCTTCAGCATTACTTCAAATACAGAAGTAAAAGTCTATGCTGATCAATGCAGTAGTCAACTTTCAGATCACAGTGCTGAAGTACTTCTGACGAAAAAAAAATGTCTGAAGCCACGCATCTTTTTCCAGAACACTGACACATTCAACATGTTTTTCAGAGTCAATACCAAATACCATATGGAAAGGCAGTACTTACCTGGCCTGCTTTACTAAACCTATGGCCAGCCAGTATCATGTGAAATGCAAACTTTCTAACCATGGGACTTTTCATGTTTATAAAGCAATGGGCTGCCTGCTCCAACAGAAGTGCACTGCGAAGATCTGAATCCTATTTAAATGTAAAAAGGAGAATTACCCTTCAAGTTAACTACATAGCATTTAAACAAGGCCACAGTTCTCTAACAGGGCAGTAAGCTGTACAAGTGCTGGGGAGTTAGAGATTCTTTTATATACAAACATTATATGCATGCACACACATAAAGCTAACGCATTTTTCATTCTGTTGTATGTATAGTGTTTGGTACCAAACACCTTTTCCCTTCCCTCTCCCTGCAGATATTAAGGCTAGAAAAAACCCAAAAAAACCACAGGAGAACATTAACAGAATGAAAGAAAAATAGAGCATGCCATGGAGCTCAGTGACTTTTAATCACAAGAACCAAAGTGATTTCACAATAATATATAGTTTCTTACTATTACCCCTTCTCTGACCATGCCAAGACACAGGTCTGTTACTTTAGCCAATCAGAGCAGCATCTGTTTGATTTTACCACATCTGAACTCCACACTATCAGTGATGTCCAAGTATGCATCTGGACTACAATGTACCCAAGACACCTATCTAGCACTCTATGAATATTTTTCCTTGCAACTGCCAAAACACAGCACAGGCATACTGCATATACATTTAAGTCATTAAATACTATTAGCTCTACACAGTCATTTTAATACCTTGCTTAAGTAACTTATATTGTTCACGTAAATTTTGGCAGCAAGCTTAAGTTGAAAGGGCAAGAATGAAGCTACAAAGACACTTGAGATAGAAGCTTACCAAACTAAGTAAGTTTATTCCATGCCTAATCTGTCCCAGGAAGTCTCAGAAGCATCACATTTGGTGCAGCTGACCACAAAGCCAGAACTAACTGCTATTCAGACTTCCCTCCAAGCTATACAGAAGATCCTATGCTATTACTGGTATGACATTTGTTTAATTCCTTTCAAGCAGGACACTTTCTGGACTGTTAAAAGCTAATTCCATGCTTAATTTCCACCAATTAATATATACAGGAGTGTTCAGACTAACTGTCACTTAAACAGTAAGATTCTAATGAGCTATAGTAATGTCTTAAACTATAGGGAACTTTTAAATTTAAGGGTTTTTTTATTCTGATTATATGTGGGATAGTATCCATTATGGCTCAGGCAAGCCAGAAATACTTTTAACCCTTGAGTTCTTAAACTATGCCATGTAAGAGCTAAGATGATATCAAAGACAATTAGTTATAAAGCCAGACATAACAAACGCACACTTAGCACATTTAAAGAAAACAAACAAGTCACTTGACTAGAACCTAAAACTACCTTGCAGTGTTAATAGTTTTCTTCACCTCATGCTTTACATAGGCTCATTTGCTGCCTTTGGCTTTCAAGTATCTTTCACAGAATAAGAATAAGAATGCAACCTAGAAATGCTTGGGTAAGTAAACAAATAGGAGGGCAACCAGAGTAGAAAAAGTCTACTAAGTGTTTTACCTCACTGGTCAAACGAATCAGAAGAGCAGCTGCCTCTGAGTATTTGCTTTGACTTTTTAAGATTTCAGCACTAAGCAGCACACAGCGCTCAGCCAGAACCATGTTCCTAAGGCAAACAAAGAAAACATTAGAAAATATTGATCAAAGCAAGCCATGGAAAACTTTCCACCTCAAATATAACAGATTTTCTCCATATAGACCAATACTCTGTTTATCCATCTTAAAGTAAAATAAGTTCATCCCTAGCAAAATAACCACATACAGATTGACACGGTAAGTCTCTTACCCTACTGTAACAGCAGCTTTTCAAAAGTCAAAGTATTTCTGAGGACAGTATTGTATTTATAAACATGCCAAACCAAAATGATCCAATCAACTAAATGATCTGATAAGAAGTAGTACAACAGCTAGAAACAAGCTGTGCTGGGTTGACCTTGTTTGGTACCTGCTACTCACCAAGACAGAAAGAAAACTGAATTAAAAAGCTCATGTGCTTTTTAAGTACAGGGAGACCACTCAGCTACAGTCATAGGCAAAACAGACTTTGTTTGGAGGACACCAAGTCAGACAGTGATAAATAAAAACTAAATACCTTCCCCCAACTCCTCCTCCTTCCTCAGGCTCAACTTCCCTCCCACCTCTTCTACCTTCTCCTGCCCCCCAAAGCAGGGCAGGAGAACAGGGAAAAGGAATTGCAGTCAGTTTGTAATATTTCATCTCCGCCACTTCCTCCTCACATTCCTCCCCTGCTCCACTGTAGGGTCCCTCCCACACAGAGTTCTTCATGATTGGCCCAGCATGGGACCTTTCCATGGGGTACAGTCCTTCAGGAACAGACTGTTCCAGGGTAGGTTCCCCACAGGTCTCTGCTCTGTCCAGGACCCTGCTCTGGCATAAGCTCTCCACAGGCTGCAGCTTCCTTCAGGACACATCCACCTGGGTCCTCCATGGGCTACAGCATGGACCCCTGCTCCACTGCAGTTTTCTATGGACTGCACAAGGACAACCAGAGTCTTCTCCATGGGCTGTAGGGAAGCACTTCCTCCCACTCTTTCCTCAGCAACCTCGATGTCTGCAGGGTTGTTTCATTTTCTCACTCCTCTCACAGCTGTTGCCCAGGAATTTTTACCATTTTAAGTATGTTATCAGACACCATCACCAACAGGCTCAGCTTCGGGCAGCAGCCGGTCCATTTTGGTGCTGGGTGAAAAACAGCTCCACTTGACACAGGGGCAGCTCCTGCTATCATCTCACAGACACCATCCCTGCAGACACCACACTACCAAAAATCTTACCAAGTCAGTCCCATACACAAGTTTTAACAGGCACTCTGTTAAGAATGGCACAGATCCCCTCCCATGTTATTCTAGATAAACTAACAGATCTTACTCTAAGAAGTGAACATCATTCTGTGATCCTTCAGCTATCTGGTACTAACACTGTGCAGAGGAAGAAAGTTAGACCACCAGGTCTTTCAACTTTCACTGGATCAATACAAAAGTACACAACATACTTGCAGATATCTCGATAGGTCTGAATTGCTGTTTCCATATAATGAGCAGGATATGGTCTAGGAGCTCCAGGCTGAAGGAAAGCTGAGACTGCTGCCATTTCCTACAAGAGAAATCCAAATATTGTCACTGTAGGGTTTGGTTGGGTTTTTTGTTGGGTTTTTTTTTCCAAATTGTAAACATCAAAATGCTGATGAACACATTTCAGCAACTACTAGTTCAAGATTTCTTCATCTAATCAGTTACTGGCACATTAAAGCGTATCCACCACACTGTAACTGAGAAAAGGTTTAATACGATAGCCAATTTATGGCTCTGCTTGTAACAGTAGCAAGAGTTAAACACACTCACAGAAGCATTTTCAGTTGATAGTACCCCTGGCAATATGCAGAAGCATTGATTCAGTACTGCTTTATAAGTTCAAGAGAAAATTCTTATGACAGGAACAATCTTTCTGATAAAGCAGCACTACCATCTATTTCAAGATGAGGACTGTTCTCTAAGTTTTGCTTAGATGCAGTTACATTTTCAGCTTCCAAGGAAGCCCTAGTAAACATGAGCTCAAAAAATCTTACTTCTTTCCTTATAGGGTGAAGACAGGGTAGCATAATTTTTCTACAGTAAAGACTAAGACTTGACGGTCACAAAAAAATAAATCATACTTAAGACCTCTACAAACCATTTATTAAGAAATTAAGACAGCTTTTCAGATTATCCAAATGCAGAGCAACTGCCTGTGCTACAAATGTTCATGTTTACGTAAAGGTTTTACATCAAAATGGGACAGTGTGCAAGAATTCTTCCACAGCACTAAAAAGTCTAAAAAGTAAAGTTTCAGATTCAATTGAGTTAAGCAAAGTCTATGACATACAGTTTACTTCTCCCCAATGTTCCCATTTATCTCATTGAAAATTACTTTAGTCACACATAATTTCGTTCTCAAGAGAAATTAATGAGTATGTGCTTACAGTGACGTTTAGTATTGACATACTCAAATTATACCCCTAAAAGAGTCTTTAAGAATAGTATAGTATTTTTATAGTGACATAGTCTTGACTTCCTGGCAACTTAGTACTTTGCCAATGTAAAAAAGAGATACTGTAATATTATTTCACACCTGTTCAAGCTGTCAGACTACAAGCCATTTTGCTGGAGGTTGCATTCTAGGTATTCTCCTTTCCATATTTCACATTTTAATTAACTTTTCCATTTTTGTTCATGCCTTTATTCCCATCATAAAACAGCAGCCAATAGATTTGAGAACACTGTAGGATTTGCTAAAAGATATGCATCAAATTTGCCAAGACCATTATAAATTTGGAGGTGGAAGGAAAAGAATGCATTTTTCTTTTCTACTTTCAGACAAATATTAGAGATTATGAGGAAAAGTTCACAGAATGCTTATCTTATATGAAGTACCAACCAGTGCTCCAGCTGCATAAAGCATTGCCTGATCATTTAAGAAGTCTTTCTTTGCTGTATGGTAACAGCTATAAGCAAGTTCATAGTGTTGCACCAAAAAGCACAAGTCTGCCATTTTCCGGATTTGAAGCTCTGGTGCTTCTGGTGGATACCTATAAATACAAATATTTAAATTCAAAGTCATAATTTTAATAAATAGAGCAAGACATGCTCTAAACTCTTCCCCTCTCAATTTCTATTCAGTAAGTAGGAACAAAAACCACATTGCTTCCACCCAAAAAACAGCTAAGAAAAGGGAAGCTGCTTCTTTTCTGCCACGTGTAACTTGGTTTCACACCCTACCTTCTGATTAATAAGACTCACTGTTCCACCAACATTCAAAGTGAGCACTCCTCTTAGCCAAGAAATGCTGAAAAAAGTATGCAACTATCTCTGAAACCACTCAGTAAGATTAACTGCTAGAGTAAACAGAGCTGTATGAGAAGGAAAAAATAAGGCTTTGACTGTTCCCCTAGCTACACTTATTCCTCCCCATTTCTCTTGAAAGAAAAAAAAAATCTAACTATGCATTATGCCAAAATGCCAGGCAAGTTCTGGTACAAGCATCAGTCTCACTTTTGGTTAGTCAATTATATATGTGAATCACTTCAGTGAAGACCAAATACATTCCCACGGATGCTTGTTAGTCAGCTTTGCAGGAAACAAACCACATTTACAAGTTCAGAGAAAACTGAAGTTAACATTCTGATTATGAATCTAAAGACACAAAATAGTTTAAGGCTGTATAAGTGTCAAGGACGTTAACTTTGGCTAAGTAATGTCTAAGAACTATTTATACTTCTGTGGTTAAGGTAAGACAGTGGCAGAGAATGTTTTTCATGATTATACATCCTCAGTCACAGAGGGAATTAGAAAGCATACAGAATGCACCTTCTGGTAAAATTTCAAATTTAGTTTTAGCACAAAATACAAATGCAAGAAGTACAAAAATCTGCCTAATTTAGCTCTCAAACGCTCTTACAAGAGCACCGGGTTCAGCACTCAACCACAATAAGTAACAAAAAAATCTATACATGGGGTTTGGCTTAAGTAACAAAAAGCTTACACTAATTTTAAAAAAAAAAAAAAAATCACAGCAGCCTAGAGCTTCTCTTTATTACTACTCTAAAAATGTACAATCTTTGTAACTTACAAAGCTTCACTGTAAATATAGCAGGAAAATAGCTCTGTGAACAATTTTATCCCCTTTTTCCTCTAAGTTCCTCTATTCCTTTACTGTACACATTTGGGCACAGTAGACTTTGTGCTTTCCCCAACTAAGATCTTTTACAATAGTGCTGATTTAGTTCACTTAGCAGAACACCATCAAATAAATGCAGGCTTTCCCTCCCCACCCCTCAACAAAACCAATACATTTTCAGCTTAGTTCTAAAGGTAACAACTGAAATTACTCACAGCAAACCAGAAGTATTCTTCAGCTCATTTATACTTTTCTCTGGAACCTTGCTGCCACTAAACCATTTTTTAGTAGCAGAAAACAGTGACCGACTCAAGCCCTTCCTGGATATTAGCTGTGAAAAGACACTGAATTAGAGCACTGCATTGCAAAAGACAGACATAGAAGTTAATTTAACACAAAACCCCCAAGCTTCATTAAGGCTTCCAAAACCTTTTTTTTCCTAATAAAACTGAAATAAAACCAATAGAATAGCCAAGAGCATACTCCTTTAGAATGAGTCACTGACACTAAGACAGAATAAATGTATGGATTGCAACTTCTGTTTCAGACAGGTCAAGTTCACTACTGTAGCTGTAAACCACAGATCTCAATGGTAAGAACGTTTGATGCATCTGTTTGGACTCTAACAGAACATCTATATTATGATATTAGTCCAGCCTAGAAGCATGTACTTAGTCTAGATTTAGGAGAGAACATTCTCTCCATCACCACCCACGTAAACCCACCACCACACTGCAAACACTGATTTCAAGTGTCAAGGGTGCCAGCCATACCTGCAAGCAAGGTTAGACAACTTTATTCTTCTAGTTTCCACTAAGGAGGAAGCTTTCACAGGGAATTACCATTCCCAAAATCAAAGAAAAACCGTATCACTTCTTAAAGATAATTTTAAAACTAACATAGTATTTTTTGTAGCACTACTAGGAATGTCTCCTTATATTCTGAACAGTCAGGCTGTTTGCTACACTTTATGTACACACCTGTATGGATACTTTATGTACCCATTAACATAGTCAGCACATACAAACCCCCAAAAGTCACTTCAGGGATAGAACCACCCTTACAGCATATGATACTTAGTATCAAAATCTCTCCTACTTAAAACTGTAATTTGAATAGACAATTCAATCAAAACTCAGTTTTGGTAACAGACTGATACTTGGGTCCAAGTCTAATGCTAAAGACATTTGTAATATCGATTTACTGTAAGCCAATCCATCTCTCCAGCTGCTTAAGACCCTGTAAAACACAGGGTACCTTATTGTGATGGAAATAACTTGAATGCATGTCCTTAAGTTAACACAGGCATGATATAAACTATCACACTTCCAAAAAATCCTAGTCTGAGATAAGAATATTCAGTTGCAAAAACTGCCAAGACCAAAACAGACTGCCTGATTTAGGGTGTCTGTGCATTTCTCTACCTGTCAAGAGGTAGCAATTGAAGTATGCAGCTTTTTGCAAATAACTATTGTTGAAATTACATTTTTTAACTTTAGTTGTTCATTCTAATGCTGAAACATAAAAAGTACATTTTTTTCCCCATGCCAGAATCATCTAGAAGCATAGAATATTAAGACTGCAGGAGCAAGGACAGATATCCCTGATAACAGTTCAGACAGGTTTTCACTAAGAAACCACCTCTGTTGATACAAATTGGGATTATTTTTTTTTGGTTTTTAAAAGACAAATTGAGCAAAACCATTATAACTAAATTTACTTATAGTTTTTAATAAGATCACTGAATCTTTAGATGTGAAAGGAAGGAATAATTTCAAAACAGATTTTTGGATAGCTGGATTTATACCCCAACTGTTTTTCTTATCACAAAGTGTTTTGAAAAGTAAACTGACCTGATCATTAAGTTGCCGAATTGTCTTCTCTATATGTGGCATAAGTCCCCTAAATGTGAATTCCTGTATGAACTGTCTAATTCGATCGTGATCTGTGAGTGTTAAACAAGCACCATGAGGTGTTCCAGAATTTGCTTTCTTCGAGTCTTGTAACGCTGCAGTAGCCTTCATGTAATCAGTGGTATCTAAACTGCCACTGGGATGATCCAGCTGAAGGGGATGAGTCTTGAAGTTGTTTGACAGGCCATCTATTCAAAGATTGAAACAAAAACCCAGGTGAGAATAAAGTTACTTAAAACATGACGTTTAAAACAATGTTATTAACCTACTTTAAAGCTTTCTTTACTCATAACTCTTCAGGAAAGCCATTCACCAAATATTCTGCACTACAGAACTATTCTGACAGCACCAGAGCACTACCCAAGTATTACATCACTCCTGAAATTCTCCAGAAAGCTCAGGGAATCTCAGGATCTACAATATAAATACAGAGTTTGCAACAAATATGTACAGCTTTGATTCTCAACTACAGCACAAGGAATCCCCAAATATGCTGACAGGATCAACAACAGTGAAGGAAAACTATGAAAACATTAAAATCAAAGTCATGAAAATTTGGAAATGCAGAAGTTACTACAATGGCTCCATTCACTCTTTTCTATTTTAAGGTTAAAAAGATAAATTCATAAACCATAAAACAACCTCCTCCAAAGTTTTTAATTCAGTGAGAAGGGCTGCTGACCACCACTGCACCTAACTATCCAAACCAGACTGAGGCGCCATTTCACTCTAAGACCTAAACAGTTCTTTATTATTCCCTATCAACCTGCTTTACCTGGCCGTAAACAGCATTCAGCAAAGCTGAGCTGTGAAAGCAAATCCTTAATGGATTTTACCCACGAAATGTAAAGCTGTGTATGCACTGCAGCCTACACGCATGTCGTAGAAAGCCACTTTTTTAGGCAACTGCAGGCTCTCCTATGCACACTAGGTCTCCCCATGTCTTTCAAGTCAGGTATGAAGTATCTGGGCTGAGCAACTACCTGTTATTTCCAGATTTAAAACCAAAAGCAAGGACAAAAGAACAACCTCAACTTCCAAGCTACATTGGGGCACACTAAGCAGAACTTTCATTACAATGAAAATTAACAATTTAATCTTATTTTTTATTAAATGACAGAGTCTGCAGATTACAGTTAATCTTACTAAAGATGAGCCAAATAAATCAACAGCTATCTCATTAAAGATACACCTATCAATTACCACCAATCCAGTAACTAGCACCACAACTGTTTTCATTGTTGACATCAAGTTACATTATATTTGAACATTCAGGAAACTATTACGTTGAATTCCCTAACAAATCACTCCAGTGATCACTGTCCAAGACATGACAGCTACATAAATGTTACCACATCAGTATTTTAATAGAAGTTACAAAAAATACCTTTAATTTCACTGTCTAAGCCATCTGATATCAAGTGATCAGTATTCTTGTTTGGAATAACAGTATATGGACAATCTTCATAGCAATCCTGCCAGAAAAAAAAAGTTTTTTTAAAAGTCAGAAGTTTAAGAATACTAGAGCATACATACACATGTCAGTCAACAGCACTTAACTTGAGTAAGTTCATTGAACTATTAAGAAAGCATGTTTGTATACATTTCATTTCCTAAGTAGTTTGTGAGGCTTTAAGAACATGTCCTACTGTAAATATGAAAGTAATATTCACCAAACGAAACAAGTATTTTCTGGCTTGCTCAAACAGCTTCATGGTCAGCTAAAGCAAGCAACTCCATCTCTTACACAGCAATGCCTACAGCAATGAAAATGTGTTTCCTAAAGCAATGCCTGAACAAGGTCATTAAAAAAAAAGTTTTGTACAGTTTACAAGGGACAGAAGAAAAATATTTAACTAGTTTATGGTGGGACATTATTTACAAGATGCTTTGACTTTCCAGTCCTGGCAAAGTTTGGTAAAGAACTATGATTCCACAAACAAACCTTTTAATCAGATGCAGTTAAAACTGCCAGTTAGTAAAAGCAAACTCAAGGAGGAGTATTTTTGGTTCTTAAGCCAAAAATACAGATATTTATGGCAAACTGAACTCAAAAGCCTGAGCTAAAACACACTATCATTTGCCATCTTAGCAAATGACAGATCAGACCAGACTGCAGAAAAACCACACATACCCCCACAAAACACCACACCCACGCTGTTTAGTGAATCACAAAGTGTCCTGGGTTGGAAGTGACCTCAAAAGTTATATCCTTACAAATCCCCACCACCACATGCAGTGACACCCTCCACTAGATCAGGCTGCTCAAACCTGGCCTTGAATACTGCCAAGGAGAGGGGCAGCCACAGCTTTTCTGAGCAACCTGTGCCAGGCTCTCACCATCCTCACAGGAACTTTCTACTTAATATCCAATCTAAATCTACCCTCTTAGTTTAAACCCATCACTCCTTGTCCTACCACTACACTCCCTAATAAACAGCCCCTCTTCAGCTTTCACGCAGGCCCCTTCAGGTACTGGAAGGCTGCCTTAACATCTCCACAAAGCCAGGCTGAACAAGCTCAACTCTCTCAGCCTGTCTTCATGAGATGTGCTCCAGCCCTCTTCATCTCTGTGGCACTCCTGCAGACTGACTCCAACACCTCAAAATCTTTCTTGCACTGGGGACCAGGTGGAGTCTCACCAGGCCAGAGTGGAAGACAGTACAGAAGACATGGAAAAACCTCAAATTATAACACAGAATAACATTAACCAAACTGACGGTACAAAGTCACTACCAATAACTCTTCTGAGGTTGCTTGCTTTTATCAGTGCATAAAGCAAGAGTATTATTTTAGTCCCCCTGTCAGTCTATTTCAGACAGTCTAGTATTTCATTTGAAGCAGCACAGAAGACAGCTCTTTGAGAGAAGACTCATCTTATGCCCCCACAAAAACACATAACTATGTTATAGGTATCCTGACTGCCTACTAGCCCATTCTGTAGAAACACATATATAATACTAAGGCAAAATTTAACACAATTAAAGTGGGTTTTCATATGCATCTCAAACCATTTTTTGTATGCTACGATACCTGGTTCTGGATAGTGTTTTTCTGGAGGTACTGACTCCAAGGATCTGGTATCTGTTCATCCGTTCCTCTGTTGGACACCCGAGAATTTATTTTCAGCAAATAGCAGCCCTGAGTTCCATACCTCTGCTTCATCTCTTCATAAATGGAGTCAGCTCTGAAAAAATTTAAAAAAAAAAAAAAAACACTTACTCTGTCTTGATATGGAACCAATTCTACTCTGTGTACTGCAACAAACTATTTTAGACTTATCAATAGGGAATAAAAGGAAAATTCTCCTCTTATGCAAGAGTGAAACTGAGAATCTTTGAGAATTAGTTTAGTGAGCTAGCAAAAAAGTATCTACCAGAAGAAGCTAGAACTGATTCTTCTGATTTTGTATGAGCACAAGATCTAAAAATATTGCTTAAGAAAATCTGCTATGATAACCACCAGAATACTAGTTGTTGGATGCTGCTGTATGTCTATTCTCAACAGAATTTATAAATCAAAGATTTCAGTCAAAGAATCCATCTGTAAGTTCACTGAAGGCAGAAGACTCACCTTTGTTCCTCTCCCGTGCTTACATCATGCAGTAACACATAGTACTTGAGAGTATTTGGTATAAACCACTTGGGATATAGGTATTCACTACTATGCTGAATTCGATGTTGTTCTTGAGACAGCTTCAGAAATTGCTCCACAGGCTCTGGTTCACTAGAAGAAACTACAAGCATACCTTCACTCATGTTAAGGACATTTATGAAAAGAAACCAGGACCAACCACTGATCATATAATAAAAGAGGAAGTGCAGAAAACAAAGCAGAACACCACCAGTGTTTACGCCTGTAAAACACACTGCCCACAAAAGTATGTACAAGTACTACTCGGCCTTAATCTCAGTAAGAACACTATTTAAACAGCCAACTAACATCTGTAACAAGATATGAAGCAGGAGTTTACTCCAGTTCTGACACTGAATACAAGTTTTATCAGATAAAGGAACTATTAGCTATTGTGTAAGATTTTAAACCAACTGTTCACATATGAAAAATGTAACTGAAATTCACCCTCCTCAGCATACTTCAGTTTGAGACTCGGGACTTCACCTATCACCTGAGCAACAGTATCAGCCAGTATTCATAAACACAGCAACATCTCAGTATCACAGAATGCATTAGATTAGAAGGGACCTTTAAAGGGCATTTAGCCCAATCTTCCTGCAGTAAGCAGGGACACTGTCACTAGATAAGTTGCTCAGAGCCCCACCAAGCCTGACCTTGAATATATCTAGGGATGGAGACTCAACTACATCTCTGGGCGACCTGTTCCAGTGATCTACCATGCTCATACTGAAGACCTTTTACCGAATACCCAACCTAAATCTACCTGTTTCTAGTTGAAAACCATTACCCTTTATCCTAGTGCTACAAGCCCTCATGAGCAGTTCTTCCCCAGCTTTCTCATAGGCACCTTTCAGGTACTGGAAGGCTGCTATAAGGTCCCCAGAGCCTTCCCCTCTCCAAGCTGAACAAGCCCAACTCCCTCAGCCTGTCTTCATAGTAGAGGTGCTCCAGCCCTTTGATCATTTTTGTGGCCCTCCCATGGACGTGCTCCAACAGGCCCATGTCCTTCTTGTGCGGAGGCCTCCAAAGCTGGACACAGTACTTCAGGTGAGGTCTCACCAGAGCAGAGTAGAGGGGCAGAATCACCAGATCTTTTGGTCTGCTGTCTACATTTATTTTGACACAGCCTAGGATGCAGTTGGCCTTCTGGGCTGCAGATGCACACTGATGGCTCATGTCCAGCTTCTCATCCACAAGTACTCCCAAGCCTTTTTCCTCAGGGCTGCTTCTGCTTCCCAGCACATCACCTCCTAACCTGTATGAATAATGAGGATTGTCTCAACTCTGGCACACGACTCTGCACTTGGCTTTGTTGAATCTCATGAGGTTCACCTGGGCCCACTTCTCCAGCCTGTCCAGGTCCCTCTGGCGCATTAATCTCACCACCCAGTTTGGTATCATCAGCAAGTAAAAAGCAGAAGCACTGAGATTTGTACCTAAATCCAACTAACAAATGTTAATAAGGAACATATCCTGCTCTTCTACATCTATTCAAACACATTAAAGAAAGCAAGTTGTACTTTAAATTGTACTAAAATTCAGAAGTCCAAGGCAAGTATTTTGCCACGTTAATTCTGCACAAATAGTTCTCTTATGGCAAGGAACATACCTGCTCCACTATACTAAAGTGATAAAGTGCAGTAAAGACTTAGGAACAGAGTAGGTGCCACAAAATCTGCACTATTACAATCACTGTAAAGCTAAAGACCAAATACATCATGAAACAGTGTGTATTTTTATTTTCCCTGTAGATAAGCAATTTGGGCCTAAGTTACAGTTAAAAACAGCAAAAGTATTTAGGCATCTTTCAAGACATTTTGTCCAAAACAGTTAAAAGTTTAGCAACTTTCCAAAACACCCTCTCTTAACTTCCCCCCTCCATTTGCTATAAAAACCAGCAGGTGCATCCCAAACACACAAGCCTCTGTTGTACGAAAGGGACAGTCAACAGATACCTAGAGAGCTACAGCAGAAAGCATTTTAGCATGAGGAAATTCAGTTTACAGTTACTACCTTAGAGTGCTACTTGACATTTAAAAAGTGTGGTTTAAAAAAAAACCAAACACAGTGAAAACCCTGATCCCCTTATGAAATTAGTGTGTATAGTCAGATATATTGAAAAAAGATAATGCAAATTTTCAAAAAAGTCTCACACATCTCTGCAGTCAGCTGGAACAGCCTTCACTAGAGAGATCTGTAACACTCAAAGGATACATGCAACATAGTGGTTTAAGAACTCATGATCTGATGCAGGCATGGACTGAAGAAAGCATTCTCTGTAAGACTCAAACCAAGGAGTAGTAGCTGAAATAAACAAAAACAGATCAATTAGAACAATGAGCAAAAATCATTCTGTTTATTCATTTATGAAAAGGAAACATGATAGACTACACCTAAGAGTGAAGCTTGCAAACTGACAAGGTTTGCATGGCAGGAGCAAGAAGAGGGAAACCATCTAAGGAGAAAGCATCTAAAATACACCAAGTGGTTAGAGACAGTAACACTTTGAAGAAAATCCTGAGAAACTCAGTAGTATCTTCAGCACCAATTTCCTCAGTATGGAGGAGTATGGAGTATATACACTCACATGTATTCAGTCCTTGTTAGAGTAACTGCTCCTTACCACCCCTTAAAACACAATCATGCACTTGGCAAAGAAAAAAATAGTTGTTCTAACAGCTGATGAATTTGTCTCAGCCAGGGATGGAATAATGGACTGAGCAGCAAAATTCATTTTGGAGTATGTAGAACAAGTATGTGACTTGGCTTGACAGTAATACCCGNCTTGGTTTGACAGTAGTCCCCGCCCCCCCCCCCCCGACCCTGCTAAAGGAGACAGTTCAGCTGTCAGCTGGCAAAGCAGAGATCCAAAAAACTAAAAGCACAGATCCCAGTTGTGCC
This sequence comes from Zapornia atra, assembly GCA_013400835.1. Classification (NCBI taxonomy): domain Eukaryota; kingdom Metazoa; phylum Chordata; class Aves; order Gruiformes; family Rallidae; genus Zapornia; species Zapornia atra. The sequence goes on along the minus strand of VZTU01005850.1, from coordinate 489 downwards.
ATTAACACCTTATGTTAACCTGCCATGTGCAAATGCCCTTTTACATTGGGGATTTCATTTCTCTGAGCAACAAATCAAAAGAAACCAAGCCTGGGACATCCACAGAACATGTGAACTTAAAACTTGTTTGTTTCTTTCCACTCCAACTCAAGCAACAAAGTATTATTTTCTCTTTTA
>VZTU01005848.1:17406-32708 GCA_013400835.1 Zapornia atra | reverse complement strand
GGAGTCCTAGTGGACAACAGGTTAACCACAAGCCACTAATATGCCCTCGCCAAGAAAGCTAACAGCATCAGAAGGATGGGGTCAGTAGTTTTTCAGTGGTGCCCAGTGACAGGACAAGAGGCAATGGGCATAAACTCAAACGTAGGNGTGGTGCCCAGTGACAGGACAAGAGGCAATGGGCATAAACTCAAACGTAGGAAGTTCCACCTGGACATGAGGAGTGAGGGTGGCACAGAGCTAGAACAGGCTTCCCTGGGAGGTTGTGGAATATCCTCTGGAGATACTCAAAACCCACCTGGATGCTGTCCTGTGCAGCCTGTTCTAGGTGATCCTGCTCTGGCAGAGGGGTTGGACTAGGTGATCTCCAGAGACCCTTTCCAACCCCTATCATTCTATGAATTTGTTATTAAGGTATTTGTCTTCTAGAGCAACCACTACATGTTCTGAGGCCTTACTTCATTCAGTGTCACCAGCTGATGGGAAGCAGAGAACAAGTATTTTGTTTTCCTTTGCTTCCACAGGTGGCCTTTGGTTTTTCTTTGTATAGCTACCTTTATCTTGACTCACAAGGTTTTTTCATCTTACTTTGAGAGGTGAAGCCACCTGACTGTGGGTTTTACATCTCAGACTTCTTATCATAAAATCATAGAATGGTTAAGGTTGCAAGGGAATTTAACGATCATCAAGTTCCAAGCCCCCTGCCATGAGCAGGGACACCTCTCACTAGAACAGGCTGCTCAAGGCCCCATCCAACCTCCCATCCAGGGAGGGGGCATCCACGACCTCCTTGGGCAACCTGTTCCAGTGCCTTGCCACCCTCATAGTGAAGAATTTTTTCCTACTATCCAATCTAAATGTACCCCCTTCCAATTTAAAACTATCTCCCCTGGTCCTATCACTACATGCCCTTCCAAAAAGTCCCTCCCCAGCTTTCTTGTAGGCCCCCTTCAGGTACTCTGTGGCCACCGTAGGATCTCACCAGAGCCGTCCCTTCTCCAGTCTGTTCAGGAGAACTGAGTTTGCTCGGTCTATTCAATTCACATTGGTTACAGGGTGATACCCAACATCAACACCTGCCCTCCTAAACTCAGTTCACAGCCCTTTCTGATAAAGGAGCCAGACACACCTGCAAAATCCTCAGAACTGGCACTACATAGTTTGCTCTGGGTATAACCTCATCAACTTATCTAGGGCTGATCCTTAAGGTGAAATAAATATTTACAGCTAAATATTTACAGGTGCACTTGCTTGTACCAGTCTTACAGGTGGATTTTACAGTCCATTGTTAATAAATCACAGTGCACACGATGGCATCACGGACAGAGCTAGCACGGTAATCTTACAGGAACTGTCAGAAAACCAGACTAGAACGCATGAATAAATGCTATGGCATGTACTCAGAGATTATGTGTTCTAATTCTACAATTAAAGGCTGAAGAGCTTTCACATGTCTTTGATTGGATTTTCTATACCAAAATTTAATTAATGACAGTTACTAACATTAACTAACATTAACATTTGTTTAAGCTTTTAATTGGAACAATGCATAAAACTTCAGATAGATATTTTTTCTGCCCTGGTTATACCCTTGAAGTCCACATTCTGTCATTCTTAAGACGTTTGATATGAAACAATTAGGTCACAGAAAGTTTCCACTAGCAGACTGTAATCCACAGAGTTGCTTCCTTCCCAGGAATGCTGTGGTACACCATTAGCAGTTAGGGTGAAGTGTGCAATCTAATCAAGTGTGGTTTATGCTTGCATCCTAGTGTCTACTCTTACATACATCAGAAAACCACGTCCCAATTGGACCTCTATTTAAATCTACTGAATAGGACATTATTTTATTGTTGCCTCATGTTCTAGAAATCACTCTGCTATTTGGAAAAGCAAAAATCATTCTTCCTACATGTGGATCTATAAGGCAGAATGAATCTCAGCGTTTAGCCTAGAGAAAAGGAGGCTGAGGGGAGACATCACTCTCTACAAGCACCTGAAAGGTGGTCTTAGAGAGATGGGTGTTGATCTCTTTTCCCAAATAACAGGGCAGTCTGTGTGCAGTTGGGGTATCTGGTCAGTCCTTGTGTTGTATAGCACTCTGTAACTGTTGGATGGTAAGATACTCTGTGTTATCACTGGGTATGAGTGTAATTGGCTGTTACTGTTCCCCTTTCATTGTGCTTTGTCAGTAAACTGTTCTTATCCTAACCCATGGAGGCTCTGTCTCTTTTGCCTCCAAGAGTGAGCAAGTGGCCTGTGGTGCTCAGCCACTCTTTGGGCCTGAACCACCACAGCATTTAAAATATGTGGTGCTTAGGACCATGGTTTAGTGGTGGACTTGGCAGTGCTAGGTTAACAGTTGGACTTGATGACCTTAAAGGTTTTTTCCATCCAAAACAATTCTATGGTTCTATATTTGAGAAGCTTAATAAAGTTTTGTCTCAGACACATTCACATTTTCTGCATTGCTGGTGTCACTGAATGTACAAATCATAAAGTTTAGAGGAGAACAGTTGGGACACAATTTCTAATAATGTATTTTATAATATCGATGTCATGCTACTAAATGAACTTGCTAATGGTCTTGCTTTATCCATACAGGGGTGAGAAATAACAACATGACTTATTAATTAATTGAAGAGCAATGAAGAATGTTGTGCCTCTGACATTCATATGAACCACAGGAGAGTACCCGCTGGCATAGAAAAGACAGACACTATCAGCCTTTCTTTCCTCAGAAACTCTACAGCCACGTCAGATGAACTTTAATAGAACTCCATGAATTTTAAGCAGTCTGTGGCACTTATCTCTTTTGTAGGGAGCTAGAATTTGCTCTGCAAAGCTCAATAATCTATATCCTCAAAAAATTCACAGCTCCCTAACTCTCAGCTCCCTAACTATCATTAAAATAAAGTCTAAACAGTTAGTTTGCAGACTACCTCTCCTTATTATGCTGCCACACAGCTGAGCTAACATCAAGCAATACCCAACTGGTTATAAAAAGAGTATACCTGAAGGCCATCCTTCCCAGTGCCTCCCTTTTTTATTCACTTTGGAAGGCACAGCTCCAGCCAAAGCAGTTTGCGTACAAAGCATCCCGAGCAGGTGTTAAGGCTCATTTGTGTGTGTGTGAGAGAGAGAAAGAGAGGGAGGGCTAGAGAGAGAGAGAGAAAAGAGACCTTCTGGCTGGCACAAGGATTACCAAATTGAATGGTGCAGTGCTGGGAAGAGTGGAAGAAAAGGCTTACAAGGGTTACTCCTCCAGTTTTGCTCTACAAGGATTCTTCTATTGTATTTGCATTTAAGGACAAAGCTACTGGGGGACATCTTGCTACACATATATCTGCAGATGCTCCTCTGTACTGCTCTTTTACCTCCTTGGCCGCCTCCAAATATGCTTCCAAGAAAAGATGACACTCAGAATTCTTTTCAGGTACAATTAGATGGGAAGATAAATGGCTTGGCTTTTCTTTAGTTATTCTTACAAATTATTCAGAAAGAATGGCACATTTTAGTGCACTTCCTTAAAATACAATTTTGTTTCATTTCTAAAAATGCATAGGCTTGAACTAGCACACCAAATCTTTCCAGACATATACAAAAAGAGTAGTTTGCTCCAAACAAAAGTATCTCAGGTCAAACTTCTCTCCATGAGAGTAGCTACAACTTAAGACAGTTTTCTCCCTTAAATTTTATATATAATATATATTTTAGATTTAATCTAATACTAAATAATAGCAATAGCAACAACAATAACAGTAGCGTATGAATGTATGTACAATTGGAAATATATGAGATGACTTTCCATAGAAAAACAAAACCAAAAAAAGCCAAGCAGTCTGGCAAACTAATGTTATTGTCTACTTTTCAATATTATTTTTTAAACTAGTTTTCTGTATAGTATTTATACTTTTCAAACTATTTCAAAGTACTTTTAATGAAAACAATATAGAAAAAGCAAATTTGAAGACATTATACATGAAGAAATCTTATAGACTGGGGTTTATATATTAGAATCCCAGTTTAGCATGAGACTTAGTAACTATCCCATTTCACTGTTTTGGGCAGATCTCTCAATTTAGAGTAACATTGCATTGTGTGGGTTTTAGACCTTCTAAAGCTAGATTTTAAAAAAAATTATGACAAGGAGTAGTCCCCCCCAATTGTATCTTTGGACAGTGAAGAGGAAGCTTTGCTTTCTATTTGGGGGGAAGCTTAGCCCCACCTAAGGATGAAAAATTAGATGAATTTTAAATGGGCCACACTCTAGCTTTCTAACCAAACCAAGCTACCAAAACTGTGTCAGTTATTTAGCATCTAAAATACCTTAAGTATACAGACTAAAGTCTTCATTTTGTAAGAATAAGCAGGCACAAGGCCAGTAATTGACCACAAAATGCTGGTGGTGGTGGTGTGTGGGAGGGTGGAAATACAAGAAATTCTATAAAATTTTCTCATCTATTCCAAATTATGGTGGAGTTAATTGCATTACTAATATTCTAATAATGGTAGTTGTACTGGTTTTCAGCTAAGATATAGATAATTTTTATCAGAAGATGGGAGAGGTGATGCCTCACAAAGCCGGAACAGAAACTCCCCAGCCTTGGTGACTGTTAAGCAGGTATCCTCTATTGCAGCGCTGGGCACACAGGGGATCGATCGCTCCTCCCAATGTGTGTGCGCCCATTAGAGCCACATTTCTCATATTTATACAGATTAACTGTACATATTCGTTATAATTTCTAAGAAAAGGCAGGGTTATGCAAATTATTTCCAGGAAGTCATTTACATTAACTGCTCCCAGATAGAGCATGCTCAGTGACACTCAGGGGGTCTTCTGGTGGTCTTCAGGGATGAAGGCTGGGCATCTTCCTCTCTCAGCACACGCTCTTTACGTTTCTTCTCCATGGTTACCTGAGCTCAAAAACATTCCTGCACAAACTAATTAGGAACCCCTTTTAGCTGAAAACAAGATATGCTCTGTCTCTTGATTGGTCATTAGTCTCATTATTTATGAGTCCCCTATCTTCACCTTCTTTAGCTTCAAGGCTGTCACGCTGTTATGGCTAAATTTTGTAGCTGCTCTCACAAAGCAGCTCACATGGTTACAGCCATGTTCTACCAAAATCCAAAACTAATCTATTCTTAAAAACATGAAAATTCTTATATTAAAGTTATATTAATTATCTCTTAGGCTACATCTACATCAATGTATTCAGCATTATTACATTTCATTGAATCAGAGGACAGAGCCAGGACAGCTGACCCAAACAAGCCAAAGGTGCATTCCATACTATATGGCATCATGTTTAGTATGTAAAGGGAGGTGGCCAGGATGGATGGAACACTAATCAAGGATGGATGAGCTGGGTATTGGGCTTCTGGGCACTGTGCAAATTGCACTGTGTACCACATGCTTTGTATATTCTGTTAGAAGTATTGCTGCTCTTATTTTCCTCTTCCTTTGCTGTCCCAGTAAATTGACCTTATCCCAACCCACAAGATTTACCTTTGCTTTCCCCTTCTCTTGCCCACCCTACCAGGACAGGAGGAGTGAGCAAGCGGCTATGTGCTGCTTAGTTGCCAATAGTAGTTTACCTAGTAAAAATAATCTAGAAAAGAATGTTGCTCTGTGTAAATGTTAAATTTCTCAAGCTCCTTACATCTTCTCACTCCCTTCTCTGGTGGCAAAAAGCTGCTGCTTGTGGGTTTTTTTTCTCCTAAGTGTGATTCCCAGAGGAGCTGTGACCATCACTGATGGGCTCGGCCTTGGTCAGCAACAACTCCAGCCTTGAGCCAGCTGGTGTTTGCTCTGTTGGGCCTGCATAGAGCTTATAGTTGCTTCTTGGAGAAGCCACCCCTGCAGCCCCCACCATTATTGCAGACATGCAATACAAAAACAAAGGTTTTTTTCCAATAAAAGTTTCCAACTGAAATGATAATTTGGGGTTTTCAACTCCATTGGTTTAAAAAAAAATAAGTTACATTGACTTTTATTAAACTTGGCAGCCAGGGTGAACTCCCTAACCTAACATAAACCATGTGCTTGGAGAACGTAGCTCCTAAATAGATTTTTTTTTTTTAAGTTAGTTATAGGCTCATGCTTTTGTAGAATAAAGCTACTTCTAAAAGTTTTAGACATTGGCTTTTTCCATTTGGCTGACAACTGATGCTTTTTTCTGAAAGCAGTGAACAAGACGAGTCTTGCTGAGGTATGTTCATATTACAGAACATGAAAAACATTAAATTCAAGTGCATTTGATACATAGTTGTTAAATGGCTTCAGAAATTAGGATAAAAATAGAAATGGCTGTTGGAGATGTAGTTACTTGACTATTTAGTCAACTGCTACCCATATGCAAAATTTAGCTACCATGAAGTACACTTGGGTTTTTTATTGCTTAGCTAATGACTGAGACAAAACCTAGCTCTGGAACTAACTTCCCCAACAGTCCTATCTGACAATAACATATCTCTAAATAAACTGCAATTTAAGACTTGAGAAAACTTATGAGAATGCAAACACATTTAAAAAAATGCTTTGCTTTTTTAATGAAAACTATTTACTCTCCTTTATGATAGAATTAATTTAGCACAGCTCATAGCTTACTTTGCAACACAACTCAGATCCAAAGTAAGCAGAGATATGTTACCCTCCAGACCAAATCAACAAGACAAAGAAAGCACACCTCAGATTATTTCATTATGAGAAACGGACAGCTCTGTGTTTTTTCTTTTCTGATGCTAGCGACTAGAGCAATTCCCTGTATGTGTTGCCAGTTCTAAAGGACACTAAACCAGACTGCTGTTCATCTACCCAGGACTGAGGCTGGTCACTTGTTTTCCTCCGCACAGGGAGTCTATGTGGGAACAGCAAGGTTACTGTATTGAGCCTGTGTGAAGAATGTATGCCGTAAAGCATTGTTCTCCTCTACCTTCTCCTCACGCCCCTAAAGATATTAAATTCATCAGTCTTTTGTGCTTCAAAAGACGTTAGATAAAAGGTAACTTTGGGTTCCTTTGGGTTAGGAATGCAACTCCAGCACTATTAAAATATTTTTACAATGTTTTTTGTTGTTTAAAACAACAAAAAACTTCTTTTTAAATTAAACTTCTTTTTAAATTAAACCCGATTCAGTCATCACTACCCATACTGATTCACCAGTTGGACTATGTTTATATATGCTTGAGTTAAATAAACGTATGTTTCCCTTAAGTAGGAATGGATAAACCATAAGAGCATGTATTTTCATGTGCTGGAAGTTTTTTGGGGGTTTTTTTGGTAGTTGTACGGTCTTTGTTAACAAGTGATCTCAAATTCAAACCAAGTTGTTAAGGAATACTTCTAAGTCCATAGCATTCATCTCACCACTCCAGGAAGGGTACTAAGGATCTTTTCTTTCCCCTTTCTTTTCCAGCATTTCTCCCCTTTTCTTTATTACATGTTTTGGGATGGACAGTTCACAGGCCACTTGCTTAGTCTGATTTCTAACAATTTGTCTATTACAGCAGCCACTTGATCAGAGTATTCATATATCAGACTCAAGAGGCCAGCCTTTTGATAGCTGGGGTTTCTTACCTGATTCACAATTCTGTGCTCAGACAGTCTGAAAAATATATTCCCTGTTTCCCAAAAACGCTCTCTGCAGACAAAGACCTACTATAGTTCAAGAGAATTTCTTTTGAATTATGTTGAAGTGTTTATTGAAAGTAATCCATATTCAAGCAGGAGGCAATTAATTTCTGGTTGTAAGGCCTAAGCTCATTCAAGGGGAATCTGAAGCTCTGTGTTCCATCACACTAAGTGGATGTTCTTTGTCAAGAATGGAAATGTTCTACATTTTTGTCATTGCATACCATATACAGTGTGAGAAACAAAATCCCTGGTCTGATTCCCACTCATATTGCTTAACTGTTAGCACAGGCACAAGATGCACAGCTTTTTATTTAGAGAAAACCTATTTATCCCCTTTCAAAATGTACATACAAAACAATGAACTCTATTGTTTCATCATTCATGTGAGACTGCCTCATTTCTAAACTACTGCTTCTGAGAGTTTTTAGAAAAAAATCACTCCTTGTAAAGAATCTTTTTTCTCCTAATCAGACTGAGGAAAGTACAATGAGATTTTTTCCCCCCATACAATACTAACCAATTTTCTCTTCTAGTGGAACTGTGTGATCCCAAGAACTACATCTAAAATAAAAAGATGAGTCAGGAGTAAACAACTAAAGAAGAACAGGAGTATAAAAATTCAACATTATGTTTTAATATTTTATTTTTCTGATTCATTAACTGAAAAATAGGTAGTGGTCTAATTCACTGGCATCAGATGGGAACTTTATTATATTTATTAAAATGTGAGACATATGAATGTAAATCACCAGATAATACTTCCCAGTAAAAGTGCTTTACAGACAGAACAGTATGTAAGCACAGATGCCAACACATCAGGATTGCAACTGGTATTTGATGTAAACTGAGTTTCTTGAGAGAGAAGTAAGGGGGTTGTGGTTTAGTTTTGGCAGGGGGTTGTGTGTGCATATGAAATATAAAATGCACTCTAATTAATCTAGATAAAATCAGCATTCTTAAACCTGTTGCAAAATAGTGAAGACTGAAGTGCTGAGGTCAAACAGTTGCATGACTCCCAAGCTCATGTGTGACATACTGCCCTTTGAGAGGAACGAAATGGTGATTGGGATTGCCTTGATGCTCCAGTACAGTAAATTTAGTATAAAATACAGGACAAAACCACCCTGATGCTGGGGGATTATGCGTCAGCCCTACCTTTCAGGACAGCTGGAAGCCACCAGCAACAGGAAGCAGAGCGTATCAGTAGTAGCTCTTCAGAGCTAGGTAACCACATTTGGGTGTACCTATCTTAAACATCAGTGAAACTGTGGTAAATCTTCCATCTCACTGGCACACACGCAAAGCAAAATAAACTCTCAACTTCTCTAAAGCAACAGGAGATACATCCGACCTGCAGTTTCTGTCTCCACAGAACACTGAGTATACAAAGTATCCCAAGTATCCCCCTAACCAATTACTATTTTAAAGTGTGATGATTTCTTTTGGGAGAAAGCACAATCACAGCAAAGATTAGTAATGAGGAAAGTTGGAAGGCTTTTCTAATTCAAGGGTTTTTTTGCGATGTTTGCTTTTAATTGTCTCTCCAGTACTCCTTGCAATTTTAAGTAAAAAAAGGCCAGAAAGTCTTTATAAAATTTTTGAAATTTTACCACTGTCAACTACAATTTACATGCTTAAGGAAAAATACTTAATGTGCAAAAAATTAATCTGCTATGGAAGAGCTTGTATGTTTTCCCTCAGCTCAGAGTTGAAAAAGGGCTTTTGCTTTACCCTATAAAGCTTACCTCTGGACAGGATTAGGTCAGAAGCAACTATTTCTTGGGAGATTTACTGATTTTATACTGTAAGGTGGCATGAGATTCATTTCACCAGGTAGTGATACTGCAAGGCATTGAGAGATGTAGAAGTGGATTTATGCTTAGAATTACGTGTGCAGTTTAGTATTTTGCTGCTACAAATAACAAAAAGAAAAAAGTTCACAGCTGAACAGTGAGTTCATATCCTATCAAAAAGATCTCATAATTTACAAATATTTTAAAAACTACTTTTGATTCAAGTTACTATATAAACACAGCATCTTTACCTTGGACCACTATTACTTACAGAATCGTAGACTGTCTCAAGTTGGAACCAACCCGTAACGATACTTAAGTCCAACTCTGCTCCTTGCAGGACTACTTAAAACTAAACCCCATGACTAAGAGCATTGTCCAGACACTCTTCAAACTCTGACAGGCTTGGTCCATGACCACTTCCCTTCAGAGCCTGCTCCAGTGTCTGACCACCTTTTCTCTGAAGAACCTTTTCGTAAGGTCCAATCTGAACTTCTAAGACATGCATTGCAGAGATGGAATCAAATATTGGTTGGACATGAGCTAAGTCCAGTGGAATTACATTTAGATAAGCATTTAAATAGCTAAGCAGTTACCACAAGTTGCTCTAAGATCTTATCTTTATAATTTCTGCCTCTATTAGGACCTTCTGAGACACTATTTTTGGGTTTTTAAAATTTTTCTCTCTTCCCACCTTGATATGAATTACTATTTTTACTATTTTCATATATTTTAATAGGTGTATATATTTATTTAGTATTAACTATCTATTTGAGGAAAAAAAATCTCTTTCTAGGCACTGTAAATAAGTGTAATGGATGATCCCAACTCAGAAGCAGTAAATTGAGTTGAGGAAAGTTTACTTCTAGTCAGGTTCAAGATTACAACTTTTAAGACTGCACGTATTTTTGTCTAACAGTCAAAACAAATGCTAAAATTCATTTAAACAGAGCTTTAAATTAGCACAGTTATATAAGAAAGAAATTAATTTCATTCTCATCATTCTAGCACATATAAAGCTCCTTAGCAAGTTGAAAGTTTTGCATAAGACAAACTGCAGGGCAACTCTAGTCACATCTTTTGCAGAGTCATCCTAAGAAAACTAACGAAGATGCCCCAGGTAGCCTGTTGGCTAAGTTTATTTACATTAAGTGGTGATTTTAGTGGTCACTTTAGATGATTTTCAAGAAATGAAACTAGTTTCTGAAATAACAATTTCAAAATTTCAGGTAGGACAACCCAAACTGTTACTACTCTACAGTGAAAGTAGTGACCCTGTATGAAAACATTACATTCTGTTGAAAGCAAATAGCTTATTGACAGCTTCACTGGGGGATGATTCTTGAAATACAGTCAGTCTCCTTTTACTATTCAAACTATTAACATAGAGGATAAAATATTCCATGTGAATTTTTCAAAATGCCTGGAGCACTTTCCACCATACTATAGAGACAGGTTTAAAGACTTGATATCCTACTATGTTTATGTATTATTTTCTACATATTATAGTTCTGTCCTGAAATGCATACTTTAAAATGTTAAGAACTATTAATACAGGGGAGTAGAGGACCACAGCACACACTTTCTTTTTGGTGTTAAAGACCGAATATGAGGCATCACTACAGGAATTGTTTCCTTAAGCTAATTCTTAGCATGTTATTAAAGAGGAAAACAAAAACCTTGCATGTAATTGGACTACATCTTATTCAATGCTCACCAGTAGAAAGAGATTAGCGTCCAGTTTTTTGGGGAGCCACAGGACACCTATGGTTCTTACAAACTGAAAATAGTTTTTAATAAAAGCTCTACAGATTTTATTTTAAAATTTGCACTTTCAGATAACTGTCAGCTAGGCTTTCTATATTCTTATGTGAAATCAGGTAAAATAAACCAAAAAGCACTGCGAAAAATGAATGCTGTTTTAAGTGCCATTTCTTGGTGAAAGTTATAAGAGTAACAATGAAAACATTAAATCCTTAAAATCCAGTAATGTTAAGATTTTAAAAAGGAGAAAAATTACCTGAAAGGTCAAAATTCATTATACATACAACAATTCCATGTATAACAGGAGGGGTGGGCAAAAAAATTACCAAACCCTACCAAGTAAATGATACATGGATGGAAAAAAAGGATAATATCCTTCAGCTTCCAGTAGAGGTTTTTAATTGCTATGTAGTACTGCCAAGTAATTACATGGGTGGTTTTGTTTGTTTTTTCTCTTGCTTTACAGAACACCTGTATAATTGTGCAGTTTGTACCTCAACACTGGAATCACATTGAAAACATTGTACTTGTCATTTGTATGAAAAATTATACTGTGACCCAACATATAAACTTAATGCATGCACAGAACATACATATAAACTAAGCACTGGAGTTGAGCATCTGCAGTTTCTTATACAATATTCCAGCAATAGCTTCAATTCTAAGCAAGTGAAGTTGATGGACTTGGAGGAGAAGCACTTCTAATTCACTGCCTGCGTAAATTACACACCTAGTATGCTGCCAGATCAGAACATTTAGGGACAAGTTTTCAGTTGCCCTTAAACATAGAATTATCTAACTTTGTGATGATGACTAATTCAGATTCAGAAAAAACCCTTTGTAGGTATGTAATCAGACAGCCTGCATAAACACAAGCCATAAAAGCTTCAATGCATTAGGTTCTGGATTGAATTAGCTAGATAGTTTAACATAGTGTTTCTTTAAAAGATGACATTGATAACATTGCTAAATGTTGGTAGTAGTCTTGAGACTACCAAATGCCTCAAAAGTCTATGTGAACATATATATGTGTGTTGAGATATTTTTGCAGAGTAAGGAAGCAATAAGTAAATTTGATCTGATCCAATGAAGTCCTTAAGTAAAGCCTCTTTTAAGAGGAAAGTCATTAATATATTCATTCTGATATTAACTCTGTCCTTCTGCATCAGTCACTGTCCTTCAGATCACTGAGGTGCTGTAACTGAGGGAAAAAACAGTGTCCTGTTACATACCTCCTTTGTATAGTTGCACCAGGCAATTAAGGGAACTATTCTTCTTGGACAAGAATTCTCTTACTTTCTGTATCCACTTCCCGCAAGTACTACAGTAAAAAGAGAGACTAAATAGGCCAGATTCCTGTGTATATTAAAACATAGGATATCTGGAACGGGTCCACTGTGGTTGACAGAAACTGTCTGGGCTTGCAGACTTGTCACCAAGAGGAGCAGCTGGCTGACATGTACGTTAGCAGGCCTCAGAAGTTTTGAGAAGATGAAATCTGAAGTCACCAGCGTGGCAGACTGGCCATTAAAATACCTAGTGTTTAGCTTAACAGAAACATCTTGGGAGATTGGCAAAATCAGCCAAACAACAAAAACCAACCAACCTAACCAAACCAAACGAAACAAAACATAACAGAAAAACTCAAAACAAACCCAAAATTGTGTAGAAGATGAGTAGTTGCATCACCTTCTTTCTTTCCTGCCTCCCACTGTAATTTCTGTGTAATCTATGTCACTTTCTATAGATAAATTAAAATTTAGGGAATTATTTCATTACTAAAAATGCTGAGTCATCTTGGCTGAGACAGGACTAGAACAAAATAATGACACAATTTGGGAATAACTTGATGATGTAGCATTTAACCCAGGATTTCATGTGGTTTGGCTGGGATAAATAAGGCATAAGGACAGACAGCCTTGTTCCTTGCAGTATTTTAGGCTGTGGTTTGTACATTAAATAGTACTTACAATACTATGCATTGCCTGGTGGGAGGGGACGTGTGGTTTAGCTAATAATCCTGACTTCATTCTGTGTAGAAAAAGAGCTTGAGTCATCAGTACTAGCTGAACACAAGATGTTAAAGAGTGAGATGTTTGCTTTACTAGTTACTGCCCCTGCAGACTTAGAAGGAATGACGTTTTTTACTAAAATCCACAGTATTGTGATGGAGTATTTTGCCAGCTCCATCTAGCAATTGCTTTTGAAAACCAAGGTATAACAGATTTACTGACAGGCTTTACTCTTTATCTCAGAAAGACAAAGGTGAATTAAATGCTGATGCAAGACAGGAATTCATTTCAGCCAAGTGTCCTTTCAAAACCAGCAGAGGATGGAAGACTGACAAATGAAACATGTATTTGGCTCCCACAAAAGGAGGATGTCTTCCAGGTTAACTATGCAGTGAAACCTCACTTTTGATAGTTTCTCAAAGGAACAGACTAGAGGATGCAAGGATGATCCTATTGCTTTTTTTTTCTGTACTAGCTGACACACTACTAAAAAGCAGGATGACAACCAAACCTCTCACCAGTTCTTAGTTTCTCTAATATACATAAAGGTTCTAGCATGTCTCCGAGCTCACTCTGTTCTTCCTAGCCCAATTTATCACTGAAACTTGATTTTGGACCAGACTTTCCTAAAAACAAAAGAAAAAAAACCACCCCAGAAAACCAGAGCCAGACCCTGAAACAGGAATCCTACTCCAGGGCTTCTCACAACCAGTGTTAGACAACAGTCATGATCTCTCGCTTGTGCTTTCTTTTCATGATAGAATTACATTTCATAGAATCATAGAATGGTCTGGGCTGGAAGGGACTGCAAGGATCACAGAGCTCCAACCCCCCTGCCACAGGCAGGGCCACCAGCCTCCAGGCCTGGATCTACACAAGGTTGCCCAGGGCCCCATCCAACCTGGCCTTCAACACCTCCAGGGATGGGGCATCCACTACTTCTCTGGGCAGCCTGTTCCAGCACCTCATGACTCTCTCTGTAAAAAACTTACTTCCCCCTAACATCTAATCTAAACCGTCTCTTCTTTAGTTTTAATCCATTCCCCCTTGTCCTGCCATTATCTGCCCTTTTAAAAAGTTGAATCCCCTCCTGTTTCTATGCTCCCTTCAGGTACTGGAAGGCTGCAATGAGGTCCCCCCACAGCCTTCTCTTCTCCAGGCTGAACAAGCCCAGGTCCCTCAGCCTCTTTTTGTAGGGCAGGTGCTCCAGCCCTCTAATCATCTTCGTGGCCCTTCCCCTTGCTTAGTGGCAGCACCAGTCAAGGTGGAAGAAGAACACTCAGAATTCAGCTTGTCCTTGTTAATCTGATCTTTCATGAACCAGAAAGATGGATCTGATCCTGGATCTCCTACTTTTTGATACTGGCTTTCACCAACACCCCATTCTATTCGGGTCAAGAGCACCAGCAATGAATACCAGCTTCACTGTGGTTGAGTTGGCAGAAGCCTCTTCTCCCTGATGGCTATCATATCTATCCAGTTTGTGTATGCTTTAGGGTGTGTTGTTGGGCTGGGCTTCATTCATTTGCTGTCTCTGCTTAGCACAGGAAGCAAGACAGACTAGGAAATTTTGTATTTTATTTGACAGTTTTAAGGGGGTGGGATGGTGAACTTCACTGTTACCACGGTAGAAGCCACCCCTGCTTTCAGCTGGGTTGACACAATAGTTTGTCATAAACCAGCAATATTACGCATTAAATAATGTTGGAGCAGGTTCACTTCAATACACCACCTGAGCCATTATGACTGGTGGATTTTTTGCAAGCATGTACTAGTTTTAAAGTGCTTGATTATGAAAGCATCCAAATGAGGTCACCTTTTCACTTAGCACTCAGATAGAGGTGGCTCTGGATTTCACTCTTATTCTAAATGCAAGAAAAGGCTGAAGCATATAGTCATGCATTCTCAAAAACCCCTAAAACTTCTCAAGTGAGCTCAATGCTAAACAAATAGGGATTTTTTTTTCCCCAGGTTTCTATAAATTAAACATGATGATGAATCATTAACACTGTGTAAAACATTTTACTAATAAATGGCTAACACCCATAAGGGCATTCTCTTGTTCTTTTTTAAAAATATTTTTTTTTCTGTCACTCT
>VZTU01005846.1:30826-45725 GCA_013400835.1 Zapornia atra | reverse complement strand
CTTTTGTTTGGTTGGTTTTTTTAGTTGGCAAAGGGCAGTTCATGTTTCTAAAGATAGTTCAAAATACATAAGACTGCTGGGGATTTTTCCTACTCCTATCTTTTCTAAGAAATTCCAAAACTGCCGTATGGGGGGTGGAGGGGGAAATCTGTACTTGGTAGGGGTTTGCAGCTGTCTAATATGTGTTTTCCATTGGTGGGATCATAGAAACGTCTAATACACTGCCATCAGTATCCACATAATGCTTTAGTTTCTGCTTTAACACAACTGCTATAATAAAATACCACATTTCAGAGTTTAAATAGTTGCAGGTATTGAGGAGGAGTTTTACTTGATTAAATAATTGCTAAATATCTGGGGGTTTGTTTCAGCCCTTCCATATTGAAGGGTTGGAACGATGCTTTAATGCTTAAAGGACCTCTCAAGGTTTCATGAGTACCTGAAAATAAAGGGAAGGGGATATTTCCAGCTGTAGTTTAGAATATTTAATGGAATCATACTTCTAGATACTTAGCTGGTTTATTTAATCTTAAACTGAGGTTTAGATGTGTGATTTGGAGGTCAGAAAAAAGCTGTTCTCTGATGTTGCAGAGTTTTTGCCCTCGTTTCACATAGGTGAATCACCCGGTAACAGTTCTCAGAGATGTCTTGCTTCATTAGTTGCTTGTCAGAGGGAGGAGGCTTTTGATGTACAGTTCTCTCTGAGACATGCCATGGTTGCTTGGGAGAAATACTTCAAATTCAAATTACTGATCAGTAACTTGAATAGGATTACTGATTGAAATCGGTGATTTTGTTACCCAGAGGGCTGGATGAAATGATTGTTGATGAAATCTCCATGAAGCAGATATGTACTGTTGTGTTCCCTAGACCGGTATTTTCTGAGGAAGTTACTGGGGCTAAGCTTCGGGGGTATGCTTTCTGGGTTGGGGTTTTTTCCCTCTGTCCTAACATGAACTGAAACGAGGATTAAGATGCTTAAGTAATGCGTACTTACTCTAGGAAACTCTTTCTAGACTGGAAGAGAAACACAATCCTGAAGTATTTTATTGTTTTGGAGCTGCAGTTGAATTTCTTTCGAAGAAAAAAGAAAGCTGTGATATAGTATTAATATCATCTAGGAGATCCCGTTTGATTCTTTCTCAGAGTGAAAATCGAGAGGACTGTGATGGAAAGGGGTACTATAAGAAGGACTTAACAGACTTTTAAAAGGATTGGTTTTTTTTAATATAGAATGCTTGCTGTAAACAAAAACCAGAAACTTGTTCGATGAGGAATGGTGAAAAAGTCTCTCATTTGCTCTTTATACACGTACTGACACTGATGTTTGAATTATTACCTGTCAGTTTTGAAAATTGCATTTTAAGTCCAATTTTTATAACGTATTACTATTACACTGAAACATTTTGTTTAGTGGCTGAGATGGAAGTAGGTTTTTGCAGTTGCTGCTCAAGAATTGGGACAATATTTACAGTGTTTCAGAGCTATATTCCCAGGAATGTAAATTACAGCAAATCCTGCATCATGTTAATAAGCTCTTTAGTGAATTTAGTTCAGGTGAACAAAAAATTGAGTAAGCATTTTAAACACTGAGAAGTTTTGGTTTTTTTAAATGTTGTTGTGTCATACTTAAATGAATAAGAAAGTTGTTATTCACAGAAGGGGGCAAAAAAGAGGAAGAAAAGGAAGAAGATAAGTCCCAGACTAAGTCTATAAGAGAAAGGCGGCGACCAAGAGAAAAACGACGATCTACAGGAGTTTCTTTTTGGACTCAAGATGTAAGTAAATGACTGCTACTGCTGACTTACAGCCTGAGCTAGAGTAGTATAGTACATAACTAAATCTTCTGGGAAAACTAGCTTGTTAAAGTTAGTATTTTCTGGTTTGTCTCTTGAAGCTTAAAGGAGTACTATCCAAATTAAGTCTTAAGTTATGTCAATAATGCTAAAAGAATTCTAGACTGCTGTAATAACCATAACTTAATAGGAATTAATCATAATATAAGGAAAAAATCATCACTGAAAATTCTTTTTTTTATTGTATGCATGCTGAAGCTGTAAGAATGAGACTCATTATCTGTCACATTACAAGTAGCCATGTACTTATACCCAGATGAACCCCTGGCAGATTAGATGGGTTCTAACTGACGTTTCAGCTAATTCCATTTCCCTTGTCATAGTCTGTAATTTTGTATAGGCAAGATGTTCACTGCCACATACAAAGTTCTGTTTCCTTTCTGTCTGGTACTGAAAACATGCAGGAATTTTCATCATGTATCCTGTATATTCTCTTTACATTTTAGTTAGGTAGAATTCTACTGCTCTTTGAGTTTCATATTAAAAGTCTAGAATGCCTTAAAATCTCAGTAGGCTTTCAACAGTTTAATTATTTTCTCCTATCCCATTTCTTTCCCCAGAGTGATGAAAATGAACAGGAACACCAGTCTGATTCAGAAGAAGGAACAAATAAGAAAGAAACTCAGGTAATTTCAAACGGATAATTACTTTATTAACTTCCTAACACATACATTTTGATCATAAAATTTCTGTTGTAGTTGGACTCAATTAAAAGAGTACATATGGTAAAATTCTTAGGAGTGCTTGCTGATTCATAACTTGTGGCTATGGTTCAGTGCCATTTCCTATGCAGACTGTAATAACAATTTTTAAATTATTAACTATGGCCAAACCTGATGTTTTTCTATTCCATTCTCATTATGATAGAATTAGCATCCAGAAACTGTAGGTGAGATTTCTGGCACATAGAACAGGGACAAGCAGCAAGCTACAGGTGGGAGGTTTCAGCTTCTACCTTGCCAAAAAAAAAATCTTTGTTCCATCTGCTTAGTTATTTTCAGATAAATTATGTCTAGTGACTTGCAAACGCTAGTTAAAAACTTATAAATTAAACCCAGTGCTGTCAATAATGTAATTAACAAATAATATGCAAAGTTAATATAGTGAGAAATGACATAGAAAGTTGAAGAGTACAGTGAACCTGATTTCTCCTTGGAAGAAAATGGATTTCTGAACTTTCTCATTAGTTTTGTTAGAAGGTCATTGGAAAGCAGTGTAATGGGCTTGGTTTGATGGAAGAAGTCCTTGTAAATGGAATGCTGCTGACAGTAGGATGAGGAGGGGTTAAAAAGGAAATAGTAACTTAAGTTCTAGTATAAAATGGTTTAGCAGGATGTATTTCTTTTTACCTAAACCCTGGAGTAATGCACTACAGAATCAGGTTCATTACTGAGGAATCATTAAAAAAAAATCATTCTGAGAAATCTTTAAGCAAGCAATGGGATATTTACAAAAAGGAGAGAAGCATCACTTGAGGTTTATTCCTCAGAATGATTTTGTGGTACCTCTGATAGAATTAGATTCATATAAAAGTACAGTGGTCAATCATGCCCAAAGTTATAGGTAAGAACTATGATTAAATGGGTTGGTGGAGAAGGATTGAATTGGCTGCCTAATCATGGCTTGGCGTAGGAGTCAGAACATTCTCCTCGTCTGTATACTTCTCGTAAAAGCCTCTGGTAGTTTGGTTTCCTCAGAAATCAGTGTACTATCAGGTTTGAGTTCATGGAGAGCTCTGAATTGAGTCAAATACATGGACCAAGTTCACTGCCACGTAGCTACATAAAGTGATTTCCTTTGTTGATAGAAGCTCTCTTGTCACATGAGCTGCAGAAGGCGTGGAAACGGAGTGAAACACGCTTGCTGTGTCTTTGGGTTTTCTTCTCCAATGCTGCCAGACCTGTTATGGATATATTCATTCCCCCTGTGTAGCTGGAAAATTTTGTTTCTGCCACGGTCCATGTGTGACTTAATCACTAACTTGCCTTTCCGTTGGGGAAGCTCCAGTGTAGCAGGGCAGTGGAGATCTGGAAGGTTTTCACATTGCCACAGCACCAAGGGGAGTCCCTAGAAGCAAAGAAAAACAGCCTTTAGAAAGCCTATTTGTTAAGAAACAATGTAGGAATGGTTTATTTCTTGTGGTGGCTGTCCTACATTGTAGGTGAAGGTTAGAAGGATCGGCTTAGCATTTTTCTGTATACTGCATTCCTTCAAGGTAAAGTCTCTCCAGACAAAGCTTCCTCTGTTTTGCTGAGGTGAGAAGAAAGTAGTGGAAAAGGGATTTTTGTAGGTCATTGATTACATGGTGGAATTCTGTAATCTCACACTGATCTTACTTAAGCAGACGATAATGCAAGATAAGTCTCATACTTAGGTGGAAGTTAATCTTGTGGCCAGTAGCTTTAAAATTATCCATGTATAGGTGTGTGCCACCTAACTGGCATATTCCACGAAATCTCTTGAATTCTCAGAATTATTTGTGCTCTTAACAGAAATTAACAATGTTTTATTAGGAGTGGTTAGGCTACAGCACCTGCTTTTGATAGCCTGCATGTAGTAAATGCACTGCAAGGTGTCAAAGGAGAAACTGAGTGTGTTGTGGAGAATGTGTCTGTTTTCCTCTCCCCCCCCTACCCCAAAAAAACACTTATGGGGAAGTCTTCAGCCACAGGCTGTATTAGAGGGTGTCCAGGTGATGATAAATCAATAGGGTTTCTTGACTGAAATGTCTTCACTGGAAATTGTTATAATTGGAATAAATTATGGGTCTCTATTGACCACCCCGGGTTGGAGGGGGGAGGTGGGGAAGGTTTGTGTGAGTGAGGGAATGTTTAGAGGGCACTCCCTCACTTCTGATTACATTTGGCTTGTCAAGTAAAGTGAGTTAACTTTGTGCCTGTGGATTCACCTGGAACAAATGAATGAAGGATTAAGTGAATGAAAGTAATAGACTTAATCTATAAGATACAATTTCTTTTTTTTTTTTTCTAGTAAGTACTTTCTTGTCTTGTTGGTGTAGTAGCCTGTTTTCTGCCAAGCTGTGTTGAAATGGTGCTTTTGCATTTTATGTTATTATTTTGAGCTGAAGCCATTATTATGTTGACCTTTCAAACCCTGCTGCTAATGTTAGAGAAGGGGAAGGAGGAGCAGGGAATTCAGGGAACACCATTCTGATGCCTTTGGTAACTGGCAGGTGAATCACAGGCTGCACCGACCGCTGAAACGACTCCAGTGTTTAAGACAGCCTGGACTTTTAGAGTGTAATGTTAACATCCTTGGAAATCACATTTTGGCAGGCACATTCTAGCACATATTTCCTTTCTGTTCCAGACATAACAAAATTGAAACTTGACAATGTTCAGATAATACATACCATTGCATAGCCTATGCATTTTGATGTAACTGTTTAGCTATACTTGTTCACAAATTGTTATATATTTTCTTTAAGTTATTGATGTGTTATTTTTTCTCTCTTTTTGCCCCTTCCCACCTCAGAGTGATAGCCTTTCAAGGTATGTGTCATTTAAACAAATAGATTTAAAATTGTTACACTCTTTGTTCACACATATTCTCATTTTAAGTTCATGTGCAAATTTAGCTTAAACCCCAGGAGACAGCTGGGTTGAGCTTTAAAAGTTGCTAGTGATATTTAACACTTGAATGACATACAGTTGTAAAGCTACAGTGTGAAATTATTCTAACCTTTATTAATACCAGTTGTAATTTAGTGATTAATGGGATAAAGACTTTGCTGAAGTTTTGTTTCATTAACTGGTTCTGTTGGAATACTGGGGTTCTCAACAGATAGCTTTGAAATCTCCTTGGTTTCTCAAATAAAACATGGAGAATTCATCTAGGCTGATATTTTGGAGATTACTTTTTAATATGAAAGCAATTGAAGTAATACATCTTTTAAAAATAGGTTGTCTTTCTAAATAGAGATGAGGTAAAGTATGTAAGCTGATAAGTCCTTTAAGACTTGTAAATGTTTGCTTGAATTAAGTAATTGAATCTAAAAGATGTCTCTGCACACAGGGCAGGTACTTGATTGGCAGGCAGCCTTTTGAAAACATTTTTACACAGCACAATCTTGAGGTGCAAGTCTGAAATTTGCCTCAAACTAGAAGCCAGGGGCTTAAACTAAACCCCATCACTGCCTCTGGTGGTTTTCAGCTGGGTAACGGCCCGCTCCCAGCGTTTGGTACCGAGAGGGGCCTCTGCTTGGAGGCAAAGGAGAAGAAAGAGGAGAACTTTTCTGTTGCAGATACGACACGGGGTCCCTCAGCGTGTCCTCAGGTGATCGATACGACTCGGCGCAGGGGCGGTCGGGGTCCCAGAGTTACCTTGAGGATCGAAAACCCTACTGCAGTAGGCTAGAGAAAGAAGACAGCACTGATTTTAAGAAGGTATCTCACCCAGTAACTTTGCTGTGAAAATAGAGCTTCATTGTTGTCTTCCATAAATTGTCTGGAAATGATCTCACATGCACCACAAATGCTGCTGAAAGCAGCTCAGCTGAAGCAGAGCAGAGCAACCACTACAGCTGGGGGAAACACACATTACAAAATGCCTTCTGGATTTTGCACTTTTCAGTGCAAGGAAGAAATCTAGAGAGTCAAGATCCATTTTTGTGTCAAGCACTATCTTTCCTTTCCCTTCCCTTCCCCTTCCCGTTCCCCTTCCCCTTTCCCTTTCCCTTCCCTTTCCCTTCTCTTCCCTCATTAAAACTGCTTTATACATATGTGAAGCCTTTTCTAGCTTACATAGCTACAATTTAAAAATTTGTTTAGATCTTGCTTTAAAGTAGAGGAGGAGTTGTTGAAAAACTTTCCTGTGGTGTCTAATCTGTGAACTCTGAAGCAAAAATAGTGGCAAGTGGTTTTTTAATATGTGTAAGGTAAGTTATGTGCCCCCTATGCAAAGTTGCTTGTTATTAGAAACGTTTGGCAGTGACCCTTTAGAGAGCTTGCAAACTCTAAACATCTTTAAAATCTGTAACTGAGTTTTATTTCTAGGAATGCATATGTGTTTCTTCATTTTACACACAGCTTAATCATGGTTTTTAAATATTTCACTGACTTATTATTTGGTATTTTTAAAATGGATATTTTCTCTTAGCTTTATGAACAGATTCTAGCTGAAAATGAAAAACTGAAAGCACAGTTACATGATACCAACATGGAACTTACAGATCTTAAGCTACAGTTGGAGAAGACTACTCAGGTTTGTATAAACCAGAAAAGCCTGTACTTTGCTGACAAGGTAGATAGCAAGCTAGAAACACCCCAGGGTATGGGCTGTGCTTTACTAGGCATTAGCTTCGTTTCTTGTCCAAAGATGGGAGGGAAGAAGCCTACCTCTCTGTTTCTAGAGAGCAAAGAGCACAGGATTCTGGTCTTCACCTGTGACCAGAAAGTGTGAGACTGCCACCTGCCTATTTAAGCAGTAGTGGTCCTTGCCAGCATGTGTCTGTAACTTCCTTGCAGGGTAGGTAAGGATAAACACTTTCTGTACTCTTAAACTTCCAGTCAAACTGTCAGTTGGGATTGATTGATTAATTCATAAACCTGGTGCTCCTCCTGGCTGGGTAGATAGCTTTATCTTGGAGCTAACTGGAGAGCAAATAGTGCACTACACTCCCAGATAACTGCTGGCAGATAACAGTGCTGCCTACGGTAGTATCACGTATGTACACAACAGTGAAATTAGTCTTAAATCTCTGGAGCAAGAGTGTGGCCTCTTCTCAGATCGCATTTGCCACCATTTACGTGTGTAAGTTTTTCAGTGTCTCTCTAAGTATCAGTGAAGTACATCAAAAAGATGTTTGGTTTGTAATGCTTTTAGATAGAAATAGCATCTTACTCCTATTTGCCAAAGGCTACGTAGGGTTTTAATTACTGTGGGATGGTCACAGGGGAAGTGCATAATAAATCCAGTTCATTCTTCCTTATTCTTTATTGCAGCATTACTTCCCTGAACACATCTCAAAATACATTTGAAGACATACTTTGGACAGAATACTAACATGCCCAGTTGAATTGTTTTTCCTTGGTTTTATGTTGTTTAAGAGCAAGTACCAATGTCTTTATTAATTTTGGTTTCAGAGACAAGAAAGATTTGCTGACAGATCACTCTTGGAAATGGAGAAAAGGGTGAGTTTCTGCCAAAGATCTCTTAAGTACTCCAGTTCAGGATTTGGTTTAGTTTGTTTTGCAACCCCTGGCTTGGATATAGTTTAATGGGATGGAAGCCTTCCTTATAACTTGCATTTTTTAGAAGATTTTGGGGATTTTAGGTTTCAAAGTGGCAATGAATGTGAGATACTGTGAGATGGAATTAATCACAAGAATTGCCTTCAGGTTGCCAGTTGGTTCACAATAACCAGGTTCTTAAACCCTGCTGCCCTCCAGGGATCTGCCACTTGTTCCGTCTCATCCCAGACAATGTTGGCACTCTGGAGGGTTGAGCAGATTCAGAGCGTTTCATCCTCTAATGCATTTCCAACATTCAGAGACTTTAATTTCCTCAGAGCTTTCCAAAGGCATCTGCGCTGTTTTACCAGTTACTATTGGTAATGAAGTAGCTCTTTCTGCCTCTCAGACATGAGGCCTTAAACCTGCTAATGATGTAAAATTAATGATAATATGTCTCTTTGCTTGTACTGTAACTTTTTACAGAGGGAATGTGATAATGGGGCCAGGGGGAAGAGGGGCATCGGGATCAGAGGGAACCCTAAATTGAATGGGAGAGGAGTCGTGTCATAAATCCAGATGTGAGACAGATTACAGGAATTATTTCAGAGGCAGGACACGTGATCATTTTAGGCTGCAGTTTCATGCTGGTTTAAAGTCCATCCCTGTAAAAGTTTAGTTCCACAGCAACATAAAGCAAACTGTGTTGGTTTTGTTGTGGTCCTGGCTTCCTTCGTGACCCCTGTCCACACGAACTATTCTCCTCCCCTTGTCCTGGAGTGACACGTGAGGCACTTAAACAGGAAGAAAACTAAATGGATTTTGACAGTAATAAGTGATATGATATATTTATTTATTTATTCCTGGCAAGCTTCACATTCACTAGTCTTTCACATTCCATTTTCTAGTATTTGAGGTTTAGAAAACAGTGTTTAGTGGTACAAACCTGTCTGGTGTATAAACAAATACTTGGTAGATTTTAGAGGAGCACATGGAGATGTAGAAATGTTCCCAGGCACTTCCTGAAGTTCCATTATCTTTATCTTAATAATCTCCCCAGGTAATTGCAGCAGCCTTTTAGCACCTCTTTCTTCTTGATTTTTTTGGCATCCTGCTATAGACAATGATTTCATTAGTAGAAAGGTTTCATCAGCAGCTTTAAGGGGTTTCTTGCTATGGTGGCCACACAAGTGAACATGTAATTACTTCATAGATACGGCTGCATCCATCACTGTGTAGGTTCCATGTTGCAGAGCATTCAGTACTGCACAGCTAGACATTACTCAGGTTTTAAATTGCTGCTTTGCTTTGTTCCCCCTAGTGGGCTGCTGCATTTAAAACAAGGGGCTATATTAAAAATTTTTGCACCCTTTTTTTTTTGTAAAGACATTGAGTCCAAGAGCAAAATGCCTTTCAGAAATGTTACTGTTTCTAAATGTATCAGTACTAAGGGTAGTAATAATGCTGTATGGCTGAAACGTGATTTACTCAAGATTTAGGAGATGTTCCCTGTATTTTTATAATTTTAAACTTCTTTTTCAGACAAGAATTTAAAATGGGAATTTATTACTGATTGTACTTCCCTTGCTGTCGATAAAGTCTGGAGTTACCTTCACTTTGAAAGTGACTGAAGCAGAATTTGCAGCTGCTCATCAGCAATAGCTGATCTCTAGAAATAAGCTTACCAAATTCAGTTCAGATTGTGCCTCTTTAATAATTTTAAAGACACCTTTTTAATATGTCATCTAGCAGTTTATATAGAAACAAATTGTGCGTTTTTTCTAGGTATACTTTTCCAAGTATATGACTTCACAAAAATAATTAGGCAATATGTATTATAAATATATATATATAAAAATATAATAAATATAAATATCCCAGCAACACATAGGCAAAAATAAGGGTTTCATTAACAGCCTGTCATTCTGAAAAGTGCACTAGAATTTCTTTGCAGAATTCCATATGTTGGGTAATATTTTCACCTGAATCAGAATTCAGAATTGTAGGCACCTCTAGCCAGTTCCCCCAAATTCAGAATTCATCATCTCAGAATTTGGGTTGTGGAGAAGTGTATCTTTTGGTGTTACTGGGTTGACAAACACATGTACAGGCATGTACATCTGGGTTTACTTCTTAATGCTTTTACAACCAGGGTCGGTTTTTCACCTGCGTACGTCCCCGTACGCCAGTCTTACTGCAGCACGACTGTGGTTCCTACCTGCTTTGGTAAATGCAAACTGTTGTATTTTAGAAGCTGAGAGAGGCTAGCTTGTGTTTGGAGGCTTACAGATGGAACATCCTTATAGAGTTGTTCACCTATATATTGTAAAATTTTAGACTGCTTAAATTTCAAACCCTTTAGTTGAGTCCAGGGACTAATTAATGCCAGCAAATCTTCCCAGGGAAAGGGCAGCGTGTTACTGTGTTGGCATTCCTCAAGCCAGTTTGTAGAAGAGTAAGCAGCTCAGGAAAAAGAGCAGCAAAGCTTCATCTGACCAGAACAGGACTTTTTTTACCATAAATCTTATATCTAGGCCAGTCCATTTTCCTTTGTATAAGGTGAAGTATACAAAGTTAATGAAATAAGGATTCAATTTAATTGCCTTTTACTCCTAATAGCTGTTCTTAGACAAACTCAACAAGCTAGTTAAGCAAGTGTGTCACAAGGACCAAAGATTTTTAGCCACCTGAAATTTTGAGTTTTATTTGGTCCTTCATGTCTTGGTAATCACAGCAATTGTCAAATATTGCTTAACAGAAGAGTGCTGATTAACATGCGTTGTTCTACAGAGCTAGTAGGTAACTGGTACATTCCTGAGTATTGTAGGATGGTGTGGGGGGTTTTGTTAGTCACCTGCTTACTGCAGTTAACTTGCTAGTACTTACTATGCCCATTACTGTCAGTCAGTATCGTTATGGGAAGAGTCTTAACTCAGAGGAGTTGAGGACATTAAGTACTAACAACTGCAGTAATCTGTTACTTTGGTAAACCTTTGAAGTTGTTTGCTAAAATGGGAAAATGTTGGGGTATAACTGCACTATGATTAAACTAAATCCAAATGATTTATATCTGAAAGGTGACCGGCAAGAGTCAGTATCTACTGGGCGGTATGATCTAACCAAAGTTTTACACACCTCAGCCAACGCTGCTTGCTGTTTGCGTAGCACTGTTGTATGCAGATGCATATGTCCACTCCGCAATAATCTGTTGCTTTTGCCTTTCACACTTTGGAAGAACCTGAATGTAGAGTACTGATAACCTCAGCTGCTTTTAAATGAGGCCCACTGCATTGTCTGACACAGGAAAGCGAGCAACCAAGCTGCAAACCCTTGAAGTCTATTGCATTAGCTGTTCATCTGCGTTGCAAATTAGGCTTAAATGAAGTAACGTCCTTTAGAGACACAGTAGTGTGTCTGCACTGCAGGCTTGCAGCACAGTATAGAGAACCCTAAGCTAACTTTCAGTAAACTAGCTTGGGTATGTCATCAGGGTATATCAACCTGAAGTTCTCTGCAAAGGATAATTTCTTCTGCTACTTAGGTGGAGGGAAAAAAAACAAACCAAAAAAACCCTCAAAAACCAAACTAAAACAACAACGACAAAAACAAACCACGAGACCAGTCACCAAAAACTACTGGAAACGCAGAAAATCTTCCTGAAACATTTGCTCAAGAAGCAGGTGCTCTTACGTAGCTAGATTTCTCTGGTACTCAGCTGAACACCTGTAATGGGAATGTGGGGGTATCTACGCTACGCTGCAGTTTGTAGTGTGGACAGATCCCAGTGAGCTGAGACAGATGTTTCTGCTACATTTGCTTGTCTCTGAAAGCTTACGTTTTTGTGCTTGTTTCTTTTGATAGTCTTGTTTGTTTCTGGTCATTTTCTGCATTTCTTGTGTATTAAGCTATTAGAGAAGTCTAGCTCATGAAAATTAATTTTTTTTTTTAAATGGTACTTACAGCCTGTTTAAATTTCTGTGAAGGAAGGGGTATGTTTTGTAGGACTTGATGTACTTTCCTATATCTCTTCCTCCTCAGATGCTAGAATCCCATATTGACAGAATTTCTATATATCACTGCCATCACAAGTTTCCTGTCCACACTGTGCTTTTGGTTGTATGATCTTTGAACCTTGAAGTATTTCACTGTTACCACAGTATTTACAAGCAGTAAGTTTTTTTCAAAATCGTGTTGTTCAGTGTTAACACGCATCTTTTGATTTAGGAAAGAAGAGCTCTAGAAAGAAGGATATCTGAAATGGAAGAGGAACTGAAAGTAAGTAAACTCTTGCTCATTAAATTATTAATAACAGGGCAACGTGTAGGCTGGTGGTATTACTGGTCTCTATAATCTTATTAGAAAGTAACTAAGTTATAACTGCATTTCCAGGTCTCTCCTGTCAGGTAGCTTGTAGCAAAGCTGTAAGGCTGGTGTGAGCAGGCTCACACGTAGGACTGCTGAGGGGGCACTGGGACTTAAACCCTCTGTAACACACTGGAGGACAAGAAACGTTCTGAGATGGTTGGACTGAAACGTATCTTGATCTAATCAAAATGTAATCATAGTCTCTGGTTTTGATGTTATGCTCTACATGTTATTGACTTAAAAATAATGGTAGCATATAATTCCATAGATTATTTAAGCACTAAATGTTGCTACAGCCTATATCTCGTGCTCTTTAAATGATGCATTAGACAACATCATCACTATCAAAACTTTC
This sequence comes from Zapornia atra, assembly GCA_013400835.1. NCBI lineage: Eukaryota > Metazoa > Chordata > Aves > Gruiformes > Rallidae > Zapornia > Zapornia atra. The sequence continues at coordinate 32,958 of VZTU01005846.1, read as the reverse complement.
TATAGAGTGAGTAAGAATCAGTGTTTAGTTACCCAGAAGCAGTGGGCAGATTTCAGATGCTGACAGATAAGTGCCATTTACTACATGCACTGATTTCCTCTTTTTTTTTTTTTATTTTTCCAATTATGTGTAAACTGGATCTCAGAGGGAGAAAACTTGTAACACATTTCTGGCTACTTTTTTTTTTTAACCGGTCATGGCATGACTTTCTCATTTCCTGGTTCATCAGTGTGAAGTTCTCTGATATGATTAGGGGTGAGAAATTCCACTGGTTTGTTTTTTAGTCTATCCTTGGTGTCAATCAAACTGATAGAATTAAAGTATGACTAGAAAACTAGTGGAACATGATGAAATAAAAAACATTGTTGAACTCCAAAGTTTTAAATAAGTACTGCTGTTTTGACATTCCTCATTGGCTAATAAAAAGTTTCCTTTCAAGCTCATTTTTGAGCTCCCTCTGGTGCTTGAAGACGGCATTAACTTCCAAATACATCTCAGCCAAATCCCTGCACAAAGTTTTGTTGAAATAACTGAAGCTGGCAGGCAGAAGTTGGTGGAAGGCAACCACCATGCCTCTACCTCCCTTGGGTTCAGGCCAAGAGCGTTTGTCTAAGGGAGGACACAACATCTGTCATTCCTTAGGGGTCTTTAGAAGTGAAATATGTAGAAAGCAAACTATGGTGGAAGAAAATAATTAGGAAAATAATTGTCTGAGAGCGGAAGACAGGATGTGACCTTCTAACATCAATCTGTCGGTTCCTGTCAGGGAAGGTTGGGCTTCTGAGAAAAATAGAGAGTTCAGATAAATTGCTTTTTCTTTTTTTTTTTTTCCCCAAAAGCTTACTTTCAGTAAGCAGTATGTGAAAGTTTTGAACTAAAGGTTTAATACTCTTCCTGTCTCTTCCTGTCACTTGTTGCGCCCCTGTGTAAATGTATGTTACATGTGCCATTATTTACAGACTTGAATAGGAGAATTCGTTTGTGCAATTAGGATGTTAAGTAAAGAATTCCAGGAATAGCTCTCATTGTTAATGTATCCTGAGCTGTTTTGGAAAGCTGTGACTAATCACTGCTGGTTCTTAGATTGCTTTTCAAGAATGTGCCACTTGTTTGATACTTTCCTTTCACAGCGACTTCTCTGCTTTGAACAGGACTGTCTCCTCTACGTTCTCTTTCCATTCTGCTCATCTCTAGCTCTTTTAAAGATAATATACCTGTGTTTTTTTCCCATTTTCACTCCTATTTCTTTGATTCCTGCAGAACCTGCAACAAATAAAGCAGATTCAGTCTTTGAGACACATAAATGAGCGACTGGTGACTGAGAATAGGGCCTTGACCCGTGTGGTTGCCAAGCTGTCAGGGTCCTATAGGCAACTGCGCTCTGTGGACTTGTAATTTCTTCCTTCTCCTTTGTGTAGCCAGGCAGGTGTTGACATTCAGTTTGTGCTTGGGTAGAATTTTACTATTAACACTTGTGTGCCAGAGACTGACTTAACTGCTGCTCGGGTATGGGAGTGTGGCTAAAGCATGGCGGCCAGTGCACCAACTACAGGTGTCGCAGGTGCGTTGGTGTGCTGTGTGGTATTTGTCCTTACTAGCACTGGAGCTTGTCCTCCCTGACTTGGAGCAAAATTGGCAGTGATCCAGGAGACCTTTGACACCTTAAAACCTTGGCAACGATTGAAAGGATTGGAGTTGGCACTGGGATCCACTGAAGTCACTCCCTCCTTTTGATGTTTGAGTAACTGCTCAAACGGATAGATTTGCCTCTCCTTTGCTGGCAAATTGAAATTAAGGCTGGAGCTTTCTTACCACAGCATAATGGGAGTGTGCAGAATTGATACAAATCTAGTCCCAACTAAAGAATGAGAAGTGGTTTCAATACTGAACACTTGTGTTGGCAACTTTTTATTCTTACCTTTGTGTGTTTTAGTGTTTAGAGGGGAACAAAGTCCTTTCAAAAATGTGTTGGGAGTTTTGAGTCAATATTTTCATGCATTAACTTCCCATGTGGTTCTGGCCAATCATTTTTATCTAGACAGCTTAAAATCTCCAGTTTCAGCACTGAGTTAAGGTTACCAATTTATACTGCTATATACGTGTGTGTGTATATATGTGTATATATATATATA
>VZTU01005846.1:10348-30796 GCA_013400835.1 Zapornia atra | reverse complement strand
ATATATATATATATATATATATTCTGGACCAGAATCTTATCATGCAAGGTCTGTACAAACGCAGACACAAAAAGCCTGCCTAGTGTATCAGATTGGTTCGTACTTACTGGGTCATCTGGTTCATTCCCCTTCTGTTAAATGTATGAACTGCTGGTTGGAGTTTCATCTTGGGGACAAAAAGAGAAAAAGCCTTTGTGTTGTCCTTAGTGTTATGGCAGGGCTGTTTCAGAAACCCACAGGAGGCTTAAAACCTCTATGAGCAGCAAAATGCAGGTTCATTCCATGGCTCTCTTCCTCCTCTTACAACAGCTGTATGGACTGGAAGTTCTAAGATGTGTAGGTAAAAACCCAAAAATTCCTTCTGCACAGTGACTCTTACTAAACTGCTTCCTTTCTCCATCCCCCTTCCCGCTTCGAAGCAAAGCAGTGAGTGCACAGTTTGTCATTCTGTTCAGAGCCCAATCCCAAGTTTTCCCCCACTAAGAGACATGAAATAAAGAGAAGGCTTATCCTTTGGCTTTGTGTCTTCCTGGAGTTGGTCTAACAATAGGATGTGGATGGAAAGCTTGTTCCTGGTCCAGGCCCTGCATTCCTCAACCTTCCTTTGTGTTAACCCGTGCTGAGCAAGTCAAGTCAGCTCACTGACCTGGCTGAAAACAAATCCCTTCATTCTTTATATTACTTGAGCCATCTCACCCCAGCGTTGTTGAATTGCTAAGCCAACAGGCAGAAAGCAGCAGGAGTGTAGGGCTGCCTGCGAAGGGAGAGCTGTCCCTTTAGGGCATCAGCTACAGCTAACAATGTGGTTTTTCAGCACATCAGCTGAGCTAATCTGCTGACAGCTATCCACAGCCACACATCCATACCATCTTTTTTTGCTAGCACTGGCATTCCTTTAACCGTGGTAAGCCTGTCCAGGGTGTTAGCCCACAGAAAACTGTTCCATATTCCTTTTTGTAGGGAGGAAGGGGTTCAACAGCAGATCACTGTGGGGCTGGGAGAGCTAGGCTAGCAAAAGAAAAGCAGCAGGAACACAGCAGGGTGGCTTGACACTGATGATGGTAGCTTAGCCATGGCAGTGCGTCTGATTCAGCTGAACAGGTACCTTAACAGCTCTTGAGCTTTTTATAATTTTAAATTTAAAAGCCATTTCTGCTATCAAAGCTGTGAAATCCCCCAGCAAACACAGACGTTACAGTTACTACACGGATCCGAGTCGGCTCCACATGTCAGGCAAGGAATTATTTGCTCACTGCAGAGTTACGAGTTAGTCATAAACCAGGCAAAACAGCACATCTGTAACCTTATCCAAGAGCCTCAGCACAGGAGGACCCTTTGGTAGTTTTGTGAAAAGCACATCAGCATTCAAAGTGTTAAGCCCGATATCTAACTGCAATTTTACTGGATCTACTGCAAAGCTTGGGGTTTTATTTCCCTGTCTCTGCACATCAAAGGTGTGTGGTGTCACCTCATGAAAAGTTTGAGAACCTGGTGTGGTTTAACCCAGCCAGCAGCCCAAACAGTCACATGGCCATTCCTTCATTCGTTCCCCCACAGTCAGACAGGGGAGAGAGTTGAAAAGGGGGAAAAACAAAAGAAAGGGTAAAATTTATGGGTTGAGATAAAGACAGTTGAATAGGGTAACAGAGGAAGAGAATAATAGTAATAATACAAGCAAGGCACAAATGCAATTGCTCACTGCAGGCAAAAGGAAAGCAAAACGACCTGATGCCCAGTCTGTTTCCAAGCAGTGATCCCACTGCCCAGCTGCTTTCCCCAGTTACACCCAGAGCATGATGATACTTGGTAGGGAATAGCAGTGCTCCCCCAGCTCCCTGTGCACCGGGCTGGGCACCAGGAGAAGCTGGAAAGTCCCTGACTTGGCATAGACACGGCACCTACCTAGCAACAACTAAAATCATCAGAGTGTTATCAACACGATTCTCATCCCAAATCCAAAACACAGCACTGTACTAGAAAGAAAATTAACTCTGTCTCAGCTGAAACCAGGACGGTGCCATAGGAATGTGCTGCTCCCAGAAAGCAGTGCAAATGTCTTTGGCTGGCTTTAAGGTATGTGGAGATTAGCAGAGATGGGAAGCATAAATATTTTAGGTTACATGAGCTTATCCTTCCTCATCAGTCTCCTGTTACCCACAACTGCTTTTGTCTCCTACCAGTCTCCCCTCATTCTTTACCAGACTCACAACAAAAGAGAAAATATTTTGTTAATACGTATTCTACCTGTTAGTTTAATCAGGATTAGAAGTCTGCCTACAGAGATTTGCAGCCATGTACCGGATTACGTTAAAGCTCTGCATTTGAACAGTGGCTTTGTTGTTAAAATAGCTCACCAGAAGATACGCCAGTCTGGGTCTGCCCGTGTGTAATTAAGCATTATGGGCTGTGGGTCCCTAGTCATTGAGCTGGGAGAGGGCTCTGAAGTGGACCTTGAGGGTCCTTTGGAAGGCATTACAGGACAGTGCCTGCTGAGATAGGTAACAAGAACAAAACCAGGCTCCCTGGTTTCCTGGGGCACAGCTAGGTGAAGGCTGCAGTGGTTTCACCCAGGATCTTTGGTACGAAGTCCGTAACGGAACAAAACGGAGGGAAAGAAGTTGTGTGCTTTGCCTGAACAAATGGCTGTCAGTGTTTGCAGACACACATCACAGAACAGCCACGGGTTTATCGCAGTGTTAGAGGTGTGCGCACAAATGCCCCATACACGTGCCTGTTACCTGGGTGTGAGCACGTGTATCTCAGGCAACAGTAGCTGGTTTTTGCAGCTTAGAAAACTTAACACAGGTAATACCTGAAAATTGCCAAAATGGTTACTTGTGTTGCTCAAACACCTTGACATGGTTCTTGTAAGTCACAGCTTTTTGTAGCATTTTCTGTTCAGAGCACAGCTCTGACTATAATGGAAGCTCCCCTCTGATGCTGTGAAGGGTCTAGGGGCCTTGCCATAAACTCCGTCATGGGCCAGAGTTGGAACCTAGGTTAGCAGAATGGTTCTTACTCTGTGGAGACCCGTTTTTCTCTCACATATTCTGACAGTGGCAGGCAAATAGTGATCCGATAACCTCAGTCATCTTCAGTGCACCCTTGTGTTGTACCCTGTGAGAGGGTCTGCTGTCTGGTGAGCTGAGTGATGACCAGAACTCTGGAGGACGAGGGTAGAGGAAGCCTCCAGTGTAACGCACAGTTACTTCACCTTGCATTTTTAAACGTCTCAGTTCTTTCTCTTCTGTTACAATATTCTGAATATAATGGGGCTGAAACTATAATTTCAGTTGAAGGAAACGAAAGCAAAACTAGCAGCAAGGAAATTTCACCATTAAGAATTTTGCAGCCGTTGCTACACAAGTCACCAGCTGGACTTAGACCTTTTGCACACACTTGCACCTGAGGTTACTGAGCAGCTGCCCTGCAGGAGAGTAGGCCTTTACCTCCTGTGTAAGCCTGCTGCTAGAAGCCATGCACGTAATTTAGCCACGAGTACTACAGTGGTTTGTTATCAGTGTGTGAACACAGATAGGGAGAACTGCTGAGATTATTTCTGGCCTCTGACAAGTGGTACTCTCCCAGTCCAAACCTCTGTGCGCTGACTTGCCCTCCTTTCCTGTCTGATCCTGTCCCAACTCTCACCTCACTTGGCTTCTGCCTTCCAGCTTTTGTGCCTGCGTGTCACCCGTCTCCTGTGGCAACCTTAACTTGCCATCTCCTAACCCGTGTGCCCGCGTGTGCAGCCTGGTGTTTCGGTGATCTCTGTCAGTGACCCGGTGTTGCGTGAACCGAGCTATTCAGGGATGTTATCTCTTTATGGGATGTGCACTTCGACACGAGCTCGGAAGCGGCTGGGAGATTAATGCTGTGAGCTAACCAGCTGAATCACACTCTGTCTGATCAGGGTGAAATCATCCAAGAGCAGAGTGGTAGATGTGCTTAGCCACAGCATGTTCTTGTGAAACGGGGCGAGTGCAGTACAGCCAAGCCTCTCTAAACAGTTGGTAATTAACTTCCTTTTCTTGTTTTGCACCGAAATTTGAAGCATTTAAGTACTTTTCCTCACACTACTATAAATGCTTTCTTAGAGGCTTGTCTTCCGCACCGCCGAGAGTTAGCACATCTAATCCAGGCAAATGAGGACTCCCAATCTATGACTCTTGCCTATATCTTGCTCAAAGATGAGGTTTTTCTGAACCGCCGATAGGAAGGGGGAGGACTGCCAAGATGCTTAAGCTGGATAAAGCTTTTTACCCCCCAGTGCTTGCCTAGTCTTGCTGCCTTTACTTGGGGGTGCAACAGCAAATAACCCACCGTCTTTCGTTTTTCATAGATGCTACCAGACCTGAAGGCAGACAACCAGAGGCTAAAAGATGAAAACGGGGCCTTGATCAGAGTTATAAGCAAACTTTCCAAATAAAGGGTTTACTACAGCAGCAGATAACGGTATTGCACATCACTAGTAACTCCAGTGGACCACAGTATGGCAGTCGCTGGAAGTGCGGGAGGATCCCTTGGAGACTGTCATTTTCAGATATCCTGCCAAACGCCCTCTTACCTGTGTGTTTTTTTGTATCAAGATCATTGTTTCTGTTAAAATGCAGCTGCTGAGAAGATAAAATGACTGAGAAATCTTGTTTACAGCTACAGCATAATAAGGAAAGTGTTCAAGGCCAGATACGCCTCAGATATTTAACCAGTAAGCCTTAGTTGTACATAAAACACTTTTACATCATGACAAGCTTTCAGCTCTCACAGAAGACAGTTACTCAATAATGTTTTTGTTGTGCCACAATTCCCAGGTTGTTGTTTTTTTTTTTCTATACTCAGTTTTTTCTTTAAATCTTAAGTTTGGATTTTTTTTTGCCCTTCTAATTATTCATGTACCAGATTTTCTTGTACAGTGTTTTCACGGCTTTACCATTTGCAGAGACCACACACCCTTTTAAATTACATATTTGTATAGCTACCTAGAGTTGTGTTGTCCAACCACCTGGAACAGAGATGTTTGGTGGAACATTTGCTTTCACTGTTTGTGCAATATGCATTTATTTCCTATACAAGATGCTTTAAAAGTCAGTTGAAACTAGAAATATTTTAAGAGTCCTGTTTTCTGCCTTTATTGGTCACTTTAAAAGAAAAAAAAAAAAAAAAGAAAAAAAAAGAAGTTTGTAGTGAAAGATGTTAGATCCTGTAATCGTCACATTCATCTGAGCAGGTACTGAGTGATGCTGTATATATAAATGTGTACTGGTTTGATTTTTTTCAGACCACCACGTGGCATGCTTGAATATATTTCCCTATTGCAAATGTCTGTTAATGCAAATTAGGCTACTCCAGAATAGTGTGTTTAACAAAAATCCATTAATTTTTATGGCATAAAGGATTTAGACATTGTACATTGTATGGAGCCCTATCTTTACAAAAGGTCTAAACTATATAAAATATTATCTTTTCCTCCCTTTTTTTTTTTTCATTTGATAGTGTTCACCATAATAAAAAAAAATTGCATAAATATAACTGCTTCACTACATTTCACATACCTGTATTTATCTGAGTGCTGTCCAAAACTGTTGTGCTAGCCAAAGTAATGTACTAAATCATCTGAAGAACATAACCCGTTACACTCACATTAATGTTTATATGCACTGTTGTTGCCATGCGAGAAGGCATCCGATTTGATACCACCACCATCATGTCAGACCATTTTATACATTTCAGTGGCCTTTAAAAACAAAACAAAGTACTTAAGTGAAGATGCTTTTGTTAGAAACAGCTTTTATATTTTCACTAAACCATTCAAAGCCCGACATCCTATTGGCACATCGGTTATTGCCTAAAACCACTGAACAGATCAGCCATTAAAACAAATTGTACATTGTAAAGCTTGTAGTAGCTATTGTATTATTGATTATATTGTATACTATATTAAATGTGAATTTGTACCCCTTCATTTAAAAAAGGTCATTGTGTTCTACTGCCTACTTGGGGGGCAGGGNTACGTTTTGGGAAGGAAGACATGATGTCCTCTCTCTGTTGATTGGTTTTTTGAAGATGTAAGGTTATGCTCTTACTACCAAGCTCAGGATTTCTTGATTTTAAAGGTACACAGATAGTTTGAGGTATCTTACTGTAATTGATCTGTATGAGAGGTGGGTCTGAAACATAGGGACTTCCATTGTCTTACCCTGACAGAAAATAAGGAATGGAATGGCTGCAACGTATTGAGTTCTGTTACAAAAGAGTTAGGCATATTCTGGATTATATTTGGTAAAGTTTGGGTGCCTGTGAATGATTAAATACGTGTTTCTAATATTTTAGTGTTTTATATTTAGGTTATTTATTCTTTATATCTAAAAAAAATGAATGGCTACTGTGCTATATTGATTTTATTGGTAGTACTGAGCAGACCTTGTATCTGCATGAAACTAGTTGCAAAACCCACTATTTTGGAAAAAAAAAATGTATTTTGACATATACAAATAAAATGAATACAAACTATTTTAAATGTGTGAAAGTTTTACTGAGAAGACGTTGGAATTTGTTATGGATTTAAAGGATGTTGTAAGTTTGCTATTTAAATTCTCTGGTGGGCATTTTTCCTTCGCCGTGCTACTTGGACGCAGAGTTCAGGTACCTTGCAAAGATTGTAACCGAGTTGTGATGATATTTGCACATCGTTGTACATGCACAGCTGTAAATGCAACAGTAAAGATGCCATATTTATGCAATCTGTAACAACTTGGACAAATGTTTATATATTTTACATAAACCTGTCTGTGTGCAGAATCTGAGGACCGTTTCTTACGTGACCTTACCCCAATCTCACAGGGACCTTGCTGTAGGCTGGTGTCACCGTCAGTTCGTACTGGTGGCAGTGTGGGTCAAGCGCATCCCCAGAAAGTCCAGCTCCCATGGAGACAAGGGTGGGTTAGCAGAGGACTGTTTCATCGTGTAGGCTACAGTTCATGTAGGAGAAATCTCTTCTTGCTGGCTGCTGAGTCTGGCCAGATTCCTTAAATTTAAATTGGAATTCAAAACAGCAGCTTTTATTTTCAGGGGACTTGTCCCAGTGCAGAAAGGGATCTTTAATGGCCCAGAATTAACACTAAAGACATATGGAGGCATGGAAGTGGCTGGCACTGGAAAGCCTGGAGGCAAGGGCGGTGCCCAGGGCCAGCCATAGCCTGGAGAGGAGTGATGGCGGGTAGGAAAGCAGCCCTGGCAGCAGGGTGCAGGCAGGGCAGTGGCAGCACGGCTGCACAAGGGCTGCCTGACTTAATGACTCCGAATGGTGGCAGTTACCTCCAAGACAAGACTCTGGAGCCAGAACTCCCCCTCCACACCTCATCTCCCTCATCATAAACAATTCCCTCTGGAGCTCCCCAGTTCCTCCCGCGTACCATTTTCAGACTTTGGCTGTTCCCTTGGCAGGTTCCAAAAAGCAGGTACAATTCCTACGCTGTAGGTCAGTGCATTTGCTCAGCAGCAAGTACAAAATGTGAGTCTGGGGGTTTCTCTCCTTGAGAAGGGCCTTCCCTACTAAACTTCGGCCTTGTGCTCAGGTGGATGTTAAACCACTGAGTTTTTCTCTTACCTGTTCAGTGTTCCTGGCCACTGTCCATTCGGTGGTCTTTTAAGAGCAGATGTGTTGCCATGGAGCAAGCGTTCTCTCATTTCTCTTTGAGAAAGAGTGACTATTTACAAGCCGTCTCACAGAAGAGGGGAGCAGCACTCTGTAATTCTGTGATTTTGGGGAGCTGAAGCTACCTTCTGTAGGAGGTGTGCGTCAAGGGAGGAACTTCAATTATTCCCTTGACCTTTATCACTCAGAAGCAGGCTCCTGCTGGGCGACCCGATCTAAGGTTTACAGCCAGGCATGAAGATACCACTGCTTAATGCCAAAGCCATCCTATGGCAGCAGACAGGAAATCTGCACAAGGAAAAGCAGGTAGTGAGGAGGAAAAACACCGTGGTGCGAGGCTTGGAAAGGCAATGCTGCCTCAGAAAAGGAATGGCTGACATGGAGAAAGAGAGGGGATGCATCGGAACAAAACCGGTCAGAAGTCAGGGTTCAGGGCCCCATTGCATCCAAACTCCCCAACAGAGGAAAAGTGTCCAAAGCTACCAGCAGTGAGAATTACGCCTCGCTGCTGGCTTGTAGCACTGCGAGGAGGAGGTATTTTAATATCTTTTTAATTAAGTGATGGTGGAAATAATTGTGCTTGATCCAGGTGATCCTGGGAGCGGCTTGACTCTCCACAGCTGGCACTGGACAGTTCTTTTATGGGCATCTTGAGGGTTTACCCATGTGTGTAGCACACCAGCTCCTCCGGGAAGGAACCCGCACCCTTATGTGTTGCTTGTGGCAGAAGAGTAACCAGAGGTGGCCAAACCTGCCAGGGTGTAACCCCACACAGCCACAGGTCCTGGGAGCTCCAGCTGGGCCTCCCCGGGGAGCACCAGCCCCTCTGTGGGGTGAGCGAGGGCTGCCAAGGGCTCTCAGCAGTTGGGGCCTCAGGCCTGGCCAGCGTGGAAGGCCCAGGCAGCCACACTTCTAGTCATACTGGGAGTCGCTTTTCTCTCAGTGGGAGCTTCAGCTTCTCCAACCTGACAAGACGCAGCGTGGGCAGGAGGTAATTTTGAAACTTCAATTGTGCAACTGTGAGGTTAATACGTTCTATAGATTAAATTTAATTTCCAGCTACAGCCTGAAGGACTGTCAGAGTAAAACACAACACAAATGCACTACATAATGTACAGTTTGAAAAAGAGAAACTCCAGAGCCACACAAATGCCATGGAATTTTTTGTGCAGCCTTAAAGAGTGGAGAAACAATTGTAACTGCATTGTAGAGGGGTTGCTTTCCCACCTGCTTTAAATTGCAGAACAGTTTTGTTGCAGCTCTGCTGGTCACCTCCATGAAATTACAGGTTTCTCCCCCATGCAGGAGCGGCCACTCTGCCTGCTGGGGGACAGAGGAGAGGATTTGCTTTAGTTCTTAAGAAGTTCTCGATGTGCATGGTTACATACACAGTGTTAGCATTCAGCTGTGGTGATTCAGCTTCCTCCAGTTCTTAGGTCAAAGCCACTAATAACAAGGGGGAAAAATGCTGGTGATGAGAGTTTTGTGCTTTACATTTTTGATGGCAAGAGCAGCAGTTGAGGTTTGTTAGTAACTAACAGCAAGGAGAGTTGGGCTTCACCTCAGCAGGTTTAAACTGAGGCTGGGGCGGTCCAGAAGGTGACTGCAGGTTCTTGCCTTGAAGACAGATTTCAAAACAAAACAAAACCTCCCAAACTGATGATGATTTGCTCGCACTTTAAAGGGAGAGCTGCTGCCACGCTGATGAAGTCATCGGCTGTTCCTGCTTGTGTCAGCACCTCCCAGTTTTGTATTGCAGATTAGATAGCAAAAGTATGCAGCCTTTAGAGAAAGGAGGAACTATTTGGGGTTTTTTCCTCCAAAAACATCACCTGTTGGATGTCTAATGTTTCTGCTGTGGCCCAGGGATACTTACCACAGGGACAAAAGCCCCACATTCCAGCTAATTATTTCACCCTCCTTACCTTGGGTTCTACACAGCCTGTTTTGCAAACTGATTAAAGTGAACAGAAGTAGTTAGCCAAGACAGCACAATTCATCTTCTAGTGTGGTCTCTTCCCTTTGTTTTATTTGCTGGGAAAAACAAAACACCACCAACCAAAACCAAGCCAAAACAACAATAAAACAAACAAACAAAACAGCCCGAAAAACCAAAACCATGGGTGGTGGGTGAGAAGAACCTGTTTCCTTGGTGCCATCTTTCTGCTCTCCACCTGTTCCACTACAGAGCCCTTTGAGTGGGGACTCACTGAGCTGAATTCCTCCTTTAGCAAACCAGCTGCTGTGCTGTGCATCCTGGCTGCCTGCACCACTGCCTGCTGTGCCTTCCCCTGCCCCCTTATCTCCCTAAAAAAGAAAAAGGACAATAGCCCCCTTGCCCTTATTTGTGCCTCCGTTAGACACCCTTGTTCCAACTACACCTCAGAAAAGGCCTGGCCTGATCTGTGGGAGTTGTTGCATCACAGCTAAGGTAAAGCTGCTGCGCTCTGTGAGCAGTGACCCAGACCTGCACCCCGAATCTTCCGAAGAAAAGAGCGTGGCTTCATTGTATCAGCTGGTACAACATAGGCATTTACCCAGCATTTACACAAAACACACGTGTAGATACACAGTCCTGTCACTGCCCTGGAAGAGGATTTAATGAGAAAATTACTTCGATTAAAGATAAAAATCCACATTGACATCAACCCCTGACACCACGGGCAAGATGCTCCAGCTGTTACCAGCACGCCTCTATTTTTGGCTGTGTGAGAAGCAGCAAATTACACAAATTCTTTCCTCCCACTTAATCCGTGGCTGTAGGTGCTGGCTGCATTGTAAGTAAATAGCCTAGTAACTCTTCCTCGGGTCCCTCGGTACAAAACGCCAGCGCTCTCGGGAAATCAGGGAGCTTTTCCCCCAGAGCGTTCTTGCGCTCCTTCAGTCCCGTGCTTTAAAAAGAAGCAGCAACCCCATCCCGAGCTGTAAGTGCGCGGGGAAAGCACGGCGGCCGAGGCACTGCGGCGCTGGTACTGCTCCTCGAGTTACCGCCTCGAAACGATGCCGCCGCGATCGGCTTCCAGCTCCCGGACGGAGCCCCGGGTCGGGGCAGCGCCGCTGCCGGGCGGCTGAGCCGGGAGGTGGCACCAGTCGGCTTCGCTGCTCCCGGGCTGCGGCAGCTCCTCTGCGGGGCCAGCGGCCACCGCGCCGGGCAGCTCCGACCTAGGCGGCTGAGACCCGGCCGGGGCTCGCCTGGGAGCGCCGCGTGGCTTCCAGAGCCGATCGTCCTCCCCGGGCCGTAGGAAACAGAATCACAGGCTGCTTTGGGTTGGAAGGGACCTCAAAGATCATCAAGTCCCAATCCCCCTGCCATGGACAGGGCCCCCTCTCACTGGGGAGTGAGCTGCTGTAAATCGAGCCGGCTCCCGGATGACAGAGGAAGTGTGGCAGGGATCAGCAGTCACGAATTAATTTAGACACAGGGGATGAGCTGCTGTGATCCGAATGTGGCAAGGGCTCCTTTTTAAGTGTCTTACACTGCAAGCCTGGAAAAGGAGCTCGCAGGATTGAACAGCCTGTGACTAGCAGAGCGAGCTCTTGACTTGGCTGGTGAGCTGAAATCCACCCCATTAGGAGGCAGAAACTGTACCCCAAGGAGGGCTGGCCAGTGGGTCTGGGGGAACATGTCCCCTGGTGAGTGCAGGCAGGGACCTGCTGCTCAGTGAGCACTCCCATGTCATTGTGAAAAGACTTAGAGACCAGGGGTAGATGCTTACCAAGCACCCCAGGACAGCTCTGCTACAGCTGAGAGGAAAAAGCAAAAAACCAAAAAATAATGCTCTGCATAAGTTGTCATTCCAGTAGATCATAGCAGCACTGAACTTGCTGAAATGCCCAAACCCTGGTTAAGTCCTTGCTCAACCCTCTTTCACTGTGACCGCCATACAAGCATGCTGCTTCACTTTGTAACTAGAACACTGCACATACCATGAGCTCCTTGCAGTCCTCCCTTCAACCTCTCCTCCCTGTCCACTGCCTTGCAAGCACATGCAGCAGACCATGCTCACTCACATCCTTCTCCAGTCTCCTCAACCTTTTCTCCTCAGCTCTGCCTGGTTAGGGTTCTGCCCTATTTCCGCACCACCAAATGTAATTATTTTCTGTGTGAGAGGCCTCTGAGCTGTAACTACATTCCCTGTTCTTCTGGGACCTTGAGCACTCTCTGAATTTCCCCCGTCTGGGGAGTGGCACGCAGAATTGCTGCATGCAGGCACTGACACCAAGAACTCTGTATTTCACTAACAAGTCACTACAAGCTTGCTGACATGCCACAGCTGCTGGGGAGAACAAGCTCCCTCCGTCTTCTGCTCATGTGAGCTGTCAGTCTTTTTAGTCACTCCTGTGTGTCACCCAGATCACCCACCAAGACCCTCCTTGGACACTGAGTTCCCTGCACTTCCTAATCAGTACTTCTGGGACCTGCTGCCCCCACCCAGCCCATCTCCCATCCTCCTTGCTTCTTGCATTTTCCACTCTTGTGCTGCTTCTCTCTCCTGTTTCACACCCCCTTCAGACCTAACTTCTGGTCACTTCTTCCCACACTAATTGCTCAGAGTTGTGTCTCCTGTTGACTTCTCTACTGTCCACAATTCCTCCCTCCATAACTCAGCAGCCTTGACACTTTGCATGCTCTCTCTCCACCTCTGTTACTCACCTCCCACTCCCTCTTTCCTCGCGCTGCCTTATCCCGAGTTCCTCAGGAGCACACATCCCTAATGGTTTCAGAGACCCCATTAATCTTCTCCTGACCACTGGATCTTTTTCTCACAGATAACCTAATCTCTACTCAGTAGGAATGTCTCTACTCAGCCATTTAGTTCCCACCTACTCTCATTTCTCTCTAATCCAAGGGGGTGGTTTTAGCATAAAGGAAGCACACTTTACAAGTCACCTGTTCCCACCGAAACCAGTTACTTCTCCTCCTCAGGAATCAGCACCGTTTTCCTTTGGTCCCTTTCCTATTTTTCAACTTCTCCCTAAATAGTTTCAGAGTAAAAGGTCTTACACTTCTTCCCTGCCGAGGTGTCTGCAAGCAAGCAGCCACTCACTGTCTCTTAATTCATCTCCTTTTACCCCAACAGTAAAGGAAGTACAGGAGGTGCGGCCTGTTGGGGCCTACTGCCTGCCTTGGAAATAAACACCACACACTGTGGTTGTGCTTGTTGGCAAAGGCCAAAGTATGCAGCTTGTCTTCTTTCAAGTAACTTCTTAACTTCAAACATCTTTTTAACATGTATCTAAAGCTTGTCATCATACATACTTGGTCAGTTTTCACCCTGAAATAGCAAATAAGGCCTACCTATTATGAGCAAACTGCAAAATCCATTTCTAAGCTCCGTCCACATTGGTGTGCATACCATGGTGACAATACAGGCACACAGTATGGGTTCCGTTCCAACGGTTCACACAAAAATCCAGTCCCCAGCTTTCATCCTAGATGTTTTCAGCATGGCTATGAGTCACTGAAATAAGTTTCATAATATAAAATAGCATCAGAATTTTAATAGTAGGAACTTCATTTTAACTTTTTAAGTTCTTTAAGCTGTTCTCTCCATTTGTTTGATTTCATACACACTGACACTGAACTCTTCCAAGTGCTTCCTCCTCCCTCTGCTTACACTCACTGATATGTCACAGCCATTGATTGATTGCTGTTTGTGTTTGTTTTGGACACTTCCAGATGATTGCTACTAATAACCAGTACTAAATTCCTGAAATATCTGCCTGATTCCTTTCACAAGGCAACTTCGTTACCGTCCATCGTATGAAACACAGTAGGCCTGAGGAATACTGTGGTGCAGGAGAAAAATAATCACCAAATGAAGGGATAGCTCAAACAAAGCATTGTAGAGAGCCATCAGGCTGAATTCCGCATGCATCACCTACTGCCTGTCAGTGAAGGCCAAGTTTCTTAGTCAGCTCTCTGTCGGCCCCAGCTACGATTCTTTTGGGCTGTAGTTTTGTGCCTGCTGCCTTGTTCTACTGTGTGCAGCTCGCCACAGGTTAGATAGCAAGATGCAGGTACAACAGTTTAGCCAAGAGGTACACAGTGAGAATCAGGAGACCTAATTCCTCTGTACTGACTTTGTATTGGTCAAAAAACTCCCAAACCAACAGCCCTAAAGGGTTACAAATTGTATCTGGTACCAACAAGACATGGACCGACAGTGAGTCAGTGACCACATTTGGTTTCTAATTATTGGCATGCTTCCAGTTGGAGACACAGAAAGATGGGAACTAAGTTGTCTTTGTTGTGGACCAAAATCCGTTCGGCTGTGTTTTAAACTGTAATGAGAGTTAGCTGTGTAGAGGTGAGCATGGCCAGAGGATGCTGTCTTTAAAAAGCAATCGGTTCTGTAGGTGTTGGAAACATATAATAAACATTAAAAAGCAACAAAGGTAGCATTATCCAAATAACCTAGGGTCATCTTAAGGGGAACTTAAACCTGGGATATCATTTCAGTCCTATGGATTGGTACAGTCAGTTCTTCATCACCAAGGCGATAGACCATATCTTAGATGGCACATCAGCCTGACAACCTGGTGGCTTCCCCACTAGCTAAGATGGTGGCAGCCCACCTGCCCACTTGGGGTCTAGAGGACAGTGTGGCATAAAAAGACATGCCCCAGAAAACACCCAAGGCTAGCTTACACCTGGAAGACTATATGAGCTCACTCTCACTCTCTCTCGCATGAAGAGTAGTACCATGAAGCTACCAGAGACACCTCTGTATGAAAGCTGTCCATTCCCAAAAGGGCAAGTGTGAAGGCTGGACTATTGAGCCAGACAGACCCAACCCCTCAGCCTTACACTCTCAGGTGTCCTTACTGACAAGCAGCATGGACATTCTGCAGGAGCATTTCAGTTTGACAGACTCAGCACTGCTCAAGTATGTCTAGGTAGTTTGTTACCTTGGCAAATTTCCACCAACCTAAGTCACTTGATGTTTATCTACACTGAATTCCATCTACTTTAGCACTGCTACTTAGTTTGGCAAGTTGCTACTTTTCATTTTCTCAATTTGTTTTGTTTCTTTCCAATACTTTGATAGCAATGGATCCTTCGTACTGAAGAGCTCCATTGTAAGATGTTCTCTAGGTTCCTTCACGGTGAATAGAAGGGTGGGGGCCATAATGGAAAACCTGCCTCCTCCAAGTGCTTCTTTAGATCATAACTTAGCCCTGCTGATTTGCTACTGGGGATTTGCTTCCACGCCTTCTGCAAACTGCTCCTCAAACATATTTATACCCTGGCTTAGAGCATCCACCCCTTCCTCATTTCTCTCCCAAGCACTGTGAGGCTTGTGAGTATCACTTTTTTTCTAACTTATACCTCACTGGGTAATGTTTTGACTCCGATCTGTTTTCCATCCTTACTCCTAAACAGGTTGCTCTAGGGCACGCTCTCCTGGTTCATTGTCCAAATCTGTCCCTAGAGAGTACCTATATGGGTAGAAAAAGAGGTAGCATGGTTGCTCAATAAACTGTTTCAAAGCCATGGTGACTGAACTTCATCACAAATAGCAAGGAGCCGTAAGGTGAGCTGAGTCACTGGTCTGTACCCTTACAGAGTGCAGAACAGAAGCAGCAACAGACCATCTTACAGAGTGAGATTAGGAATCATGGCAGAAAAGGTTCTTGTCGTGCCTTTGAAGTCATCTGCAGAGATACCGAATCCATTCCCATCCCTGCTGTCATTCTCATCCAACAGCTGCCAGCCAGAGACAGATGCCAATCTCTGCATTAATTTCTCACACTACAAAATTAAATACTTGAAAAATCAAGCAAAGTTCTTTCTGTGAGTTTGCTTTTTTTTTCCCCTCCATCAGCTAGGTGAGCTTATCTACAAGAAGCAATTCTAGTTTGTCAAACTAGTTCAAAGAAATTATGTAATTATTTTTGGTCAAATGACAGCAGAGTTGAAGACTGGTAAAACACATACAGAAACCAGAGTAGAAGATGGACTCTGGGATACATGGTGAATGTTAATAAACCCCCCCCCTGATAAATCCTGCTATTTCACAAAGCTCTGCTGTATTTATGTGCAAGATTTCAAATTGGGCCCTAGCACTTGGGAGGAAAAAAAAAGAAAAGTTTTAAATCAATTCAGTAGCACAGAAAATAGGATAAAATTGGTATTTTAGTAAGAGTGGGATTGTCAGATTTGTATGAGTTTCCAGGCACAAGCCATAAGAAAGTAATCCAGTTAAACCACTGACTAGAGTGACTAGAATTGTTAGAGCTTTACAGAGGAAACCTTGCCAGAAGGTTAGCGCTGTGACACCAAGCTCCAGGGCAGGGGGGAGGAGAAAGAATAATTTAATTAATTTCTGGAAAGAAAGTGGAGGAAATAAGAATCCACGATGACAGGCTAAGCCTCTCAGATTTAAATAGCCTGCATAGCTCAGAAGTGGCAAAAACTGATATTAAATTGCAAGGGATAGCAGTTTATCCACACTTAGACAAAAACACACAACCCCCCACACACACACTCAAGCAATAACAGAATTTAATTTGGCAGGTAAGAAGACTGAGAGAATTTGAAAAGCAAACAGTACAGATGTAAACAGACACACACACCCTCCCACACCCCCACAACCCTCCCTCTACGCACTTAAAAAAAGGAAGTTGGTTAGAGAGGAAATACACAGTCACTTTGCTGCCTGAATGATGCTACCAGCATCTCCACATTACCCACCACAGGTCCACGCCCTCACTGGGATCCACTACAAATGGATCTCCTCAAGTCGTGGGAAAGAGGCCAGTGGTCAAAACGATGGCATGCCACCTCATTTTGTGAACTCTTCTGATCTGTCCCTGACAGAAATATTAAATACTGTGTTATTGATCTAACAGGGAATAACCAAGCAGTGCAAGGAGGAACATACTTGCAAAGTGTGTTTTGGTAGGTTTTCTCTCACCCTAGGCACGTGGTCCAAGGCAGCGTGAGCGGTGGGAGAGGGAAGTACTACCACAAGACAGCAGGGAATTGGCTTGGAAAGCATTAGTGACAAAAGGTTAAAAGGAAGAGTCAAGAGGGATAGCAGGGCTATGGTTGAGGATTACTTCACTTTTAGGGGGAGATCTGACATTAGAAATGTCATGGAGCATAAGTGGGGATTTTACAGGAAGATTAGAGGGCAAGAGTACAGTAAGAGACTTAATGTGAAAGGTTTGAAGAGAGGTTCTTGAAATTTTATGGATAAAAAGAGGAACAGACATTTCTCTGAAAAGATGGCAGTGAGATTTCACCGAGTCACTGTAATTTTAAGGAGCAGCATTTCTGGAAGGATAGTGCAGAAATAAGCAGGTAGATAGGTTAGTTGAGGTACAGCGATGGGTGTGAGGATTATCCAGTGGGTGAAATTTAAAGCAGCAGAGAGAGAAGATTTAATGGAACAGCACCGGAGCGAGTTTAAGAAGCCTAGTTTAATAAAGCAAGAGCGATAAAGCAGGTAGAACTAGTATGTGACTGAAAAAGTTTGTATTGGGAGAAGAAACACGAAGAGTTCTGACTGAATGGACTTCAAAGGGGATCAGATACGGGAAGCAGGAGGTAGGTGCACTCAGCCAAAGATTTTTATGGAAGATGAGGTGAGACAGGCAGAGGCAGGGTGAAGTCTGGAGCGGAAGGATGAGTATGTGTGTGAGATGGGCAGGCAAGTACAGGAATCTCGACAGAGGCTTTGAAGAGAGCTGCCAGAGATGCTGAAGAGTGTGAGGAGGAGGGAGCGTTTCAGTGGGGAGGACACCAGCACCAGTGGGTATAACAAATATTTGCTACATGTGGTGCCCGGGCGGTAATGAGCAAACAGATACTGGGCAGGAATTTGGATGTCGTCCTTCATTTCCTTGGCCAGTAATATGTTCCTGTGCTCATTATTTTATATTCCTGCCCTTGAAAACTGCCACTTCAGAAAAGATTACGACTCAGAAAAAATTTGTACACAGAACCTCGTTAAGGTTGGATAATTTGGTGGAATTTCTAGAAGAAATGACAAAAACCTTAAGCAGCTTGAAACCTTTTACCAAGGAACCAGCTTTAAAGCACCCAAACCCCAAAGGCACTTCATTTCCTCAAGATTTTTAAGAATAAATGATGGGGTTTATTCTAAATTGAAAAATGAAGTGTTTTGTTTTTTGCCTGGCAAAGGAGATCAAGATCATCCTACCCAATCCTGGTGGTAATTTTAGCTCTAGGAGAGAGTCTCATTCCATAATAATGAATATATAAAACCCAGTATCTTAAGGCTTACAGACACTTGTCATTATGCCAACTTAAAACGCAGCTAATAAAATGAATTGTATTTCTAGGCCTTAAGAATGTCCTGAAATACTTCTTTTTTGGTAAGAAAAAAAAGTGCTGTTCTAAAAATGTTTGCATGCTATTAAGCTGTCCTCCGTTGTGGCAGAGGAAAACATGCAGCGTGATACTTAAACTATTTGGGACTTTATCCCTGAAAGCTCTCCAGCACAGACAACCTTATTGAGATGCAAACATCTGACAGTCAGCATTTTTGTATTGGGCACTTAAGCCCAACCTCACTCACCACAACATAACTTCTGTTAATGTATAACAGACTGTAAGGAACACAAAGCTTTTTTGGCACTAAAAAACCCCCACGATGTTTTTAGAAGATTGGGGGGAGGAAGGGGGGAAAAATAATCCAACAGCAATGGTAGATGCAGCTAAAGCCCGGCATTGGCACCTCCTACACCTAAGAAAGGTGGGCAGATACAATGCGAAGTGGCATTGAGCGTGCCTATGCCTTGCTAGCTGCTAAGGGCTGCCGCACAGAGAGGGCCCAGGCAGTGGCTGGGGAGACCTGGGGTAAGAGAGAATGGAGCTAAAACACATCAATGTATTCCTTCTTGTGCACAACATACTCTTAAGAAATGACTTCCTAAGCTGACTCTGTGCTGCTCTGGGGATGTAATAGCGGGGGGCAGAATACTGCTTTTGGCAGAGTTACATGGTTCTCTCAAGAAAAGCTCCTCATTGTATAAAAAGGAAAAAAATTTAAAAATGGGAAAGACCAGAATTCACACAGAGGATCCTTTTTCTATAAAAAAAAACCCCAAACACATTGAGTAGTTTTCTAACTTAAAAACTCTAGAGAGAAGACTGCAGGCAAGAATGTTTTTTTTTTTCATGAGAGTGCTTAGTCAAAACTTTCATTAGGTCAACTTTTTGTTAAGGTCTTGATCTGCAAATAGAAACATGACCAGCTTTACTAATTCTGTACTGCTGATTACCAAGGCAAAGAACTATAGGACTATGTCTTCTCCATCTCCTTTCTGGTAGGGAGAGACAGTGCCTATGGCTGTGGAAGAGAACGGGATAGAGATATGCGCCAAAGGTTAAAGGGGTTACATGGACCAAGCCTGTTACTTATACTGTAGGGTGCAGACAGTCTCATGCCAGATATTTGGGGCCCCTTTTTGCTAAGTATTTTTTAACCAAGTCAGTAGCAGCTCTTTTTTTTCCTCCTGTAAAATGAAACAAAAAACTTTTGCAAAGTTTATATTCTGAAACCCTAATTAAGTTTAATAACCAAACGAATTCAGAGCTGAATCTCAAAGAGAGAAGTGATGCAAAGGTGGGAACTTGCTCCCCCCAGCTATGTAAACCCAGACTAGATGGACTTCTTCTGTCTCTGATGTAAGCTTTTATTTTGTCCTGAGCCTGCTGGAAAGGTAGCACTGATACACCCCCCCTTCAGTTCCCTCAGCATACACCTAATTAAAGCAGGATTAAGCCAGCCACAAATGTATTGACAGCAGTGATTTCCAAAAACACCACGATCAATTTTCAGGGTGCTGTTGAGACCTGGCGAATACAGCCAAAAAACCCCCCAAGCCCAAACCCCTGAGTCTTCCGTGCAGGCTGAGCCATTTGGTCGCCTACACAAACCGTTTGACGGATACTGCCCGCTGCCATTACATTCCATGCGTGTTCGCCTTTCCTAATGTTTAACCGAGCTAGATTTCCGCACTGAAGGCTGCATTATTTATAAACAAGACATCTTTCAAGCCCTTGCAGCGTGACAAGGCGGAAGCCCCTTGAATCCTTGTTCCAGCATCACGAAAACTCGGGCTCTTTCCCAACCTCCCGCCTGCGGGAGCGAGCTCTGCTCAGTGACTTCGGTCTGCCCACCGGAGCCGCAGCCGGGAGGAAGTTATTATGCTGCGGGAGCAATTAACTTCAAGGCTCTTCCCACCGTGCTTCGACCCCGTTATAACGACGAACGGAGCGCGGCGCGGGTCACCACGTTTCCAGGCCAAACCTTCTGTCCCCAGCGCGGAGCTTCCCTAATCGCAGCCGAAGCCAGAGGCTCGACCGAGCCGGGCTTTTACACGCGGCTTCTCGCCGTGGCGATGGTGACAGCCGCCGGCGGTGCTGGGGAGCCGCGCAGCTCTCGGGCCGGCCCTCGGGCACCTGCCCTGTGGCCAGGCGGCCCCACGCCGGGTGTGCCGGCAGGGCGCGGCGGGCCCCCTCTCACCGGAGGCTTTTCGGCAGGTGCGGGGCGGGCTCGGCGGAACACCCCGTGGGTGTGGGGTGACACCAGACCGCCTCCTCCAGCCCCTCGCGGCTGGGCTCCGGCGGACCCCCGCCCGCCGACCCTTAAAGCAGCCCGTGAAGCGGGAGCGTGGTTTGAGGCGGGCTGCAGGTAGCGGTGCCCAGCTCAGCTCCGCTCCGCTCCTCACGGGGCCGCGGTGCCCCTCCTGCCCGCGCTGCCGCTCGTCGAGAGCGTTGGAGGGTCCGTATCCGTTCCCGTGCCAGCGCTGCCCGGGGC